>JANHFX010003845.1:0-78175 GCA_027560015.1 Chloroceryle amazona
GCCCTTGTCGCCCATCCTGGCCCCGACCCAGCGCAGCAGCCCGTCCAGCCCCCGAAGCGCCGGCGGCGGCTTGCGCAGCAGCTTCTGCACGCCGGCCCGGCAGTACCGCGCTGCCTGCTCGCACATCGCTCAGCCCGGCCTCATGCCGGAGCTGGGGACTCCCTCCTCCTCCTCCCCCTCCCCCCACCGCCACACAGCGGGCAGGGGCGGACCCGGGCGGCCGGGGGGTCTCCTACCCGAAGAGGAAAGGGGGGGATTTTGGGGTTGAAGGTAGGTCACTCCGGAGGGTACTGCCTGCGTGCTCCCGCCCACATACAGACCCCCCCCACCCCGCTCCAAAGCATCCTTTTAGGCATTTTCGATCTAAAGAAGTATTGTTATGACATGCCCTCTGCAGACTCCCTACCCCTACAACAGATTTTTAGCAGCTCTTTGTAAGGACAGCAGACAACGAATTTCTTGCTAGGAAATTAAACTTGCCCCCAACCCTCTACCCCTACTCCAAAAAGCCCCTATATGATGAATAGTCAGCAATTCCAGTTGGGATACTGGAGCATTAATGGCTACAGAGCTAATCACAGTGCTCAGATAAACAAGTATTTCTAATCCCGTAATTCTTTATTATGAGGATATTCCTCTGTGATACTCTGGTGCTCAGAAGTCAAGATCTAGACTTGCAGTAGGGGCAATAAATCTTCCATTTCAAACGACACTAAATCATTTCATCTCCCTCTCCACACTTGAGATGCTCCCAGTTTGAGTCCAGACTCAGAAAGACAACAAAGTCAGCAAGCACAGGTGCAGGCTCAGACCCTCTTGGAGGGTTCCCCAGAGCACTGGAGCAGCCACAGGCTCCAA
Source organism: Chloroceryle amazona (assembly GCA_027560015.1). Classification (NCBI taxonomy): domain Eukaryota; kingdom Metazoa; phylum Chordata; class Aves; order Coraciiformes; family Cerylidae; genus Chloroceryle; species Chloroceryle amazona. The sequence goes on from JANHFX010003845.1 coordinate 859, forward strand.
GTGGCTTTTCTCTCCTGCCCACTCATGGCAGCCAGATCCTCTCACAGGCAGCTTTAGGGGTCTTCATGCCCCACATGGGCCATGCTCCCAGATTTTAACAGCTCTGATACAGGAGCCAGCAAGCCCATCACCTCCATGCAGGCATTACAGTCTTCCCACGCTGAGCCCTATGCCTGATTTCCAAATGAGGAACAGCATGATCACCCAAAAAGACCTGAACAGCTACAGCTTTAAGAGGAAAAAACCTGCCTGGAGGTATTATTTAGCCTCTTTGAACCCCCCATCTTTACTCGGGTAAATTAGGGTGAAACTTCTGTGTTTGTGGTGACAGGTGGGGAAATGTGCATTTTCCTCTCAGAAGCAGCTCAAAGAAAAGCAAGTGGGAACCCAGTTCTCCCTGCTGGAGTGTGGGGATAATGGCTGGAAGCTCTTGAAAGGCTTTTCCATAGATGGGGTACAGAGAAGAGTGGCAGTAGGCCAGGACACTTGTGGGCTGAGTCCCTTTTTCACCAAGCTCTTGCCTTTCAGGGTTTCCTCCTTCTACAGCAAGACAGAATGAATGGGAGAAAACAGAAGAACTTCAGGGGGTTTAAGATAGCTTGTGGGAGATGTGTGGGGTGCTTCAATGGCTCTGTGTTCATTTACAGGGGTGCTCAGAGCAGACTGGTGTACAACCCAGACATCTTTCAATTCCCATTGATATCTCACAGTAAAGATCATCTAAGGCAATACACATCTTACCATCCTTGCCACAGGCTTAGGAGGGCTGGGTCCCTACACACCAATCACTGGTGCAAATCAGCCCATACCCCCCATGGCCAGAATTCTTACAGTCTTTTATATAATCCTCACATTATTCATATGCTTTCTCCTTTAGAAATCCCTCTGCTAAATGGCTGGTTCAAACTGCATTAATTACACCCAGTTTAGGATTACTGTGTCCTCATTATTTAAACCTACCAACTGAATAAGTTTATTTAAGACTATCTACTGAAATTTATAAATTAGGTTCTTTGAATTTTGCTTCCATGTGCCATGAAGATCCTGGCTTGGAAGTTTGGGGCTATTTCTGTGCATTGTCTGAAATCATTTCTTGTTAATGTCAAAACCAGCTCTATGGCATTTAAATACTCAGTTTTTCTCCTAAGTGGGTCTAGATAGAAAATTTTCAGCCACTCAGGCATTAGGAAAAAGCCAGCCATTAACACTGGCCTGTGTGGTAGGGGCTCAGGTATTCCCAAGCTTCCATGCAACTGAAGTCTCCCTTTGAGGAAAAAAAATGGGAAAGACTATTACTACACATCTAAGCCAGGTGATAAAGCCCAGGAATGCTCAAGGCACATGCTCAGGCTGGTCCCAGCCCACATCTTGCACTGCAGGGAGGGCAGAGGCACAGCCCTCAGACTGGACTGTGTCCACAAGTCATCCTTTGCCTCTTGCCAAGGGAGACAGGGCACTGTCTGTCCTGTGCAAATAAACACAACTGCAGCCAAGGCATCTGGGTTTTACCAACCTCTCCTGTCACCCTGGGCTACCAGTCACAGCACTGCCTATGTCCCTGACAAGCAGCCGTCAACCGGGGCCAGAAGAAGAAACCAGACAAGTGATGGATGAGTGGAGGCAACGAGGTATCCTGCTGTAGGACACCCACCTGCCTCTTTAGCTGTGGCTCCCCAGCACCTTTTTCTGCTCTTTCATTACAGGTGGAGAGCACAAGACCACCAGCAGCCACTGGTTGTCTTAAAAGCTTTATGCATATGCATGACACAGATGCTGAGTGGCATAGGAATAAATAGGAGAGAATAAAGACAACAAAAAGCACAGATAAATCCAGGCAAAGTGCATCCCAGTGAAAGAAGCAAACACTATTTACAGGTCTTGATAGATCCTGAACCTGCTGCCTCCACTGCTGACCCACTGACATTTACCTCTACATGTTACTACAGCTCCACCTTCTCTCCTCGACATTTAACAGTGAGCTTCCCCAGTGCTATGCTAACCAGACACACATGTGGTCCCAAACCACTACAGTCTGATGAAATGAAGGATGGAGTAAGGACAGGAAGGTTGTTGAAGGCTGGGAGAGACCAGACCTATTTGCCCTCACCCCCAACTCCAAGTCAGAAACTCAGAAATCTCAAGAAAGGGCTACTGCTATTCCAGTTTCAAGTCAGATCTTGTCCCAGCAGTTTTTCCTCCCTGGAGCACGAGGTGCTCAGCACAAAACATTGATTTACCCCTGTTGCTGGCTAAGTTTGCTCTACAAACTTCCACAGGGGACTTATTAAAGCTCTACACAAAATATTTTCCAGCAGCTTCTGGAAAGGCTGTTGGAGAAGGGGCTCAAACCTTGTACTGTAATTTCAGATAAGAGGTCACCTGAAGAACCCAAGGGCTTCCCTAAAATAAAGGTCCGAGACAGAGCAGAAGTCCTGCCTGCACCCCAGCATGGCAGGCAGTGACAGCAGCTTTCATCTCCCCTTTGAATCCTGCCTTCTCCCCCATGCCCCTCTGCGCACAGCGGAGAGCTTTATTTAATTAAAAACTTCCAACAGGCAGGACCTGCAGCCTCACTTAGTGCAAAATGTCACATATGCCTTACTAATATTTACTAATGACTGAGGAATTGAGGTTAAATCAATGGTTCAATGGCAGGATGAGGAAATGGTGACCCCATTACAGAGATGGGAACTAGGTAGAGCAGCCTTGCCTGCCCAGCCCTGAGGCCAATAGTCCCTGCAGTAATTTGCATTTATTACAATGGGATGTCTAATCACAAAATGATTTTATAACAGATCTATAACCCAGTTTGAAAATGCCACACAGCCAACAACAGCAAGGTAATGTACCAGTCTTAAGAGGACCCAGAGAGCCCATGTACATGTGCAAAGTGTATTAACTCCTAAAAAGTCAACAAACTCCCTCCCCTCTTCAAGTTGAGGGGTACAGAGCTCACAGTTTGGGGAACATGCGCCATAAAACATTGAGTCCACCCCAGCCTCTGGGATCAGGGGTTTCTGATCCAATGCTGCAAGCAGGACAGGAGCTGAATCAAGAATGAAGCTTCAAATGCACCATTTTACATCACTCTGATCTCCAAGTGCTACACCAGCGCTTGCTTTAAGACAAAACATTGACTTTGACTTTAAATACCTCCAGAGTCTTTTTAAACTGCAGTTATACTAAAAAGAAAAAAAAAAAATCTTATAAAGTGCTCCTACTTGCACCCAAACAGCTGCTCCTCAGGTTTGGTTTTTTTTTTCAGAGGAAATACTCAGCCCAGTCAAGGCACCCAGTTGCTGCAAACAGAGATAAGGAGCAGTGTGAGAGTTCAGATTATTCCTGGTCATAATCCTAAAGACAACCCACAGATGTCTGGGAAACCTTGGAAAGAAGAATTAACTGGACTAACCACACCATCAAATGAAACTCCTACAGCATTAGGAGATCATAGTGCTCAGATGCCCAGAGCTCTGACATGGTTTTCCAGGGCAGTATGAAGAATTGCCACCCTAGGGGGAAAAAAAAACACCAAAGCTCAAAATGACAAGACACTCACCTCACAACATCCACAAGCACACCCCTTGGGAACTGTGCAGCGTCTCCCAAGCCCTCAGCAACAGCACAGCTCGGGGCGGGGGCTGCCCATAGACTGGGGGCAGTCTGCAAAATTCAAGACACCTCGGCTGGGGGTTCCACATCAGCTCCAGACATGACCTCTCCTTCCCAGGGAAGCTTCTACCACAGAACAGCAACCTTCAACCCCAAAGAATATTCATTGCTGTTATTCTGAGGTGCAGAGATGCTAGCAAACAGCAGGCAAAACCCCTCTGCTGATGGCTGCTAAATAAATTCCGAGGGTGGTGTGTTTTAACCTGCTTGTTTGGGGATCAGGGGTCATTACCCAGCTGTGTTGTTTTGGCAATTGAGAAAATGAGCATTTAACACCAAAACTGACCCACCCTTGATTAAAGTTCCAGACAACTGACTTGATAGGGCTTGTGATTGTGTAGCCGTAGAGATACTGTATAACATTTTTCTTGTATGTTTGACTTACAATAGTGCTTTCCTAAAGCAGACCAAAATATTTTCCCTTTTAACATGCAATTTAGGTCAGAGCTATTAAGGACCCCTGGAATAAGCTAATCCATTTCTAGTGACCCATCAAAATTACCATTTGTTTCTTGTGCCTGGTACACCTCATATCAGATCTGTAACAGTATACAAAACACAGAAAGGGGGAATGGTAGACTTTCAGCTTCGTAAGCCTGTGTGTGGGCATGACCACCAATTAAAAAAAAGCAGGTGAGTTATTGCACCTAAACAAATTAATGCCTCTTTATCATTGACCCTGTGTTCTCTCCAGCTGCAACATAAAACTGTTAATTTAAATTCTTTAAATGGACACTATGTGGCTGTAAATGTATTGAAATTAGAGCTATCAAGCTTCTTCATAGTGAAAGTGGAGAGGGAGGGACTGGCATTTTTCCCATCCTCATGCCCTTCATAATTAATTTCTAAAGTAATTTCTTCCTTTGCCCAGCAGATACCACCTCTGGCTGCATTGGTGGAAGGACAAGATTTCTACAATTTAATTGGAACAATAAATACCATTAATTACTGCTTGGAGGGTAAAATCTGGCAGCTTTCAATGTAAGATGGACTTCTTCTAGGGTACCCCATATAGGCACGATGTCAAAGCCTCTCTGGCAAGAGCCTGGGCAGGGTCACAGGGCTCAGTCAGGACATAGGCAGGGTACTGGCTGAGAGCTGCCTGAGGGGATGCTTAGTTTAAAGAAATAAAATAGGAACCTTTCTTATTCTTACATATTTAGCCTCTGTCTAAAGCTGTGAACACATGGAAATTATTCAGAAGGGCATAAAACTTGCCAGAGTATCCCTTTGACTGGGCATTGCTCTCTGTCCTCAAAGCGATGCTGAAAGTGCAGGACAGGGGTGATGTTGGCACAAAACCTGTGCTGAGAGAGGCTGAACCTACGAGCCAGACTTGCTTCACACAACCCTGGCACCACTCTGGAGCCCAAGGAGCAAAATCCCAGGAGTGAACCAGGCTTTCATGTACAGACCATCAATTTAGTACTGTATCCAAGGTTGCTCCTTACTGCTCTAGCATCAGGGACATTCATTTTCCCTGCAGCATTTTATCTGTCTTTATTTTCTGTCCTCAAAGTGACAGAAGTGGGGAAATTATTTATAACTTACACCACTCCAGTAATTATTCGGCAAGAGTTTGAGTGAGTAACAGCTTCCATTTCTCCAGTTTTGCTCACCACTGGACGCACACAAAAAAAAACGCTTTAGGAGCCCGTTATTTGGTTTCCTGGCTGTGAAGCTATTTTGAAATGCTGCTATGTTTGCCACTTTGGGATAAATCTCATGTAATTTAATGGGATTCACTGAGACAACAGGCCTGCAAGGCAGCTATCGCTTTCCCGCAACAAAAGGTTGCTCTTGAAATAATTTCATGGGATCACCATGAAGTGACTTTGAGCTGTAGGTGCTGGGATATTCATGGATGAGAGCTCACTGGGATCTTATGGAAAATGTCCCCTCGAGTAAGGCAGCTCCTGACCAAGCATCCCCAGGGGAGCCTGAAGGTGAGTGGAGCCACAAGTGTCTTTCCCTGATGAAGTTCCCTCTGTCCTGCAAGGCCAGAGATGGAAAGGGGCCACCTTCATCCCATGGTTGTCATCCTCGTGGAAATGCCACACCTGCATCCTGTGTGGCTGCGCACCCACAGCTCGGCACGGCACGCAAGGACATCTAGTGCCTGATGTCGAGGCTGCAAGGAGGCACTGGGTTACAGCAAAGTGTGGTTTTCTGGTGGTTTATCTCCTCACAGCAACAAAAAGTCCCCTTGGGTCCAGCACCAGAAGTGTTTTGCAGAGTGGGGACCCAATGGGAGGGCCTCTGTGAGGCTCTGACATCCATTTCATCTGTCTGTGATTTCTGGGGCTTCATCCCACAAGCTGGAGCTCCCCAGCAGCCTGTGCCCTTTGAAACACAGCTCCTCTCACAAGCCCAGTTTGGGTAGTTTTGGGCCACTTCCCCAGCCAGGTTCCAACACATCCTGCACTGCTCGTGGGGTAACTAACACAGGTAATGCAGCATGGCTGCTGAGAATGTGAGATTTGTGTCTTCATCTACTTGCAGTGTCCACCTTCCTATCCCCCTATCTGTTTTGTGCATTTAGAATCAAAGAACACCAGGTTGGAAGGGACCTCAAGGATCATCTGGTCTAACCTTTCCTGGCAAAAGCTCAGTCTAGACAAAATGGCCCAGCTCTCTGTTCAGGTGAATCTTAAGTCTCTGCTGTTGGGGAATCCATCACTTCCCTGGGGACATTATTCCAATGGATGATTGTCCTTGTGAAAAATTTTTCTGCTCTGTCTAATTGAAATCTCCCCAGGAATAACTCGTACACCTCATCTTTTCCATGTGGATCCTTGCAAAAAGGGAGTCTATACCTTTTTATAGCTATGCTTTAAATATTTCTCAGAGTCCAGCACAGATCCAGCATCCTAACTGAACACTGAATCTGGGGATGGAGATAATCACAAGGTTGGCAGCGTAAGAAACCAGTCTTGTTTTCAAAGGACGTGCATCTTTCCAAGCTATGCAAGCTGGCACATTAAAAATGCTTGGGCAACTCAAACAGCTTGTCAAGCCCTTGTACAAATAGAAATACCACATTTCTGAGGATAATCTAAGCTATCCATGGTTGAGGAGGGTGGACAATCAAGACTTGAAGAACATTTCATGGGGCTAAAAGGACAGAGTATTGCAGATGGGTGTCTCAGTGGTCTAGGCACAAAGCATGTTTGCATAGGACCCATACTGATCCCATCCCTGCAGAGCCCCCCACACACCCTGGAAAAAGATTTTATTTAAATGAATCTCAGAGAGGATGGTTGGAGATAGAGAAGATTCCATTGAGCCACACAGTTCAACAGAGAACCTGAAATAATTATGGGTTTAGGATGTCTTAATCCAGCCCATCCCCACAGGTAGGGTTGTGTCCCTCGTGCCTTTACTCTGCAGAAATGAGCCTGTCTCACAGCAAGTTTAATAAACTGTTCATCTCAGTGCTGGTGAGCTTTGCAGTCAGGAGATGGAGCTGTGCAGCTGTGGGACAGACACACATACACCTTGGGGCAGTCTGAAAGCCTGGATTCAATGAGACCTTGCAGCATAATGTTTGTGTTTCCTAAATAAAATACTGATTTAAAATGTTTTTAATTGAATGCATCATTTTTTTTTGAGTTGTTTTCCTCTCTCTCCTGGGAAGTTTAAAACCCCATGGCTATTCACAAAATTGGTGCAAGTTTATGAACCTTGAAAAATCGCATTTTAAACCAGCTTGCTACCCCCATCTTAATGCTGCCCTACTTGTACAAAGCCTCTATGAGACACCCTGGGCACCTGCCTGTGCCCCCATCCCACCCGCCATCTCTGTACCAAAATGAAATATCCCAGCTCTGACCTTCCTACCACCGACAGCATCCCAAGTCACATGCACACAGGTTTTATCCTCTCAACTGGGGTTTGAATCACACTTTCAGAAGCCCCAAACTGTTTGCCAGCAAAACCTGTCCCAACAGCTTTACTGCCCTGTGCAAGTCCAGATCGGTGCTTTGGGATTGGCAAGACAGCCAAACACCTCCTTCAAAAACATGTCTGTACAGTCTGTAACCAGATAATTACATAATACAGTGTCCAAAATATTGTGATGGAGAAGATCTCCACATCATTTTGGTGCAAACGCCCTGGCAATGCCTGGATTGTCTGCTCCTGCTGCCTCTCCTTTCAGAAGGAAAGGTTTCTTTCTCAGGTTCCTTAGTACCCACTCTCCCATGGTAGAAGCTCATTTCTTACAATGGGCACCCAGGAAGCACAAGCATCAGGTGGGATGTTGGGTAATGGGACACAAGGCTGACAGATCTACCAGCAGTTTTATTCAGGTGTCACTTCAGACCTCTGAAGAGTTTCTACATTATATAGCAAAATGAAGTTTCTGTCCACGATGGCAGAAACAGAGAAATCTGAAATCACAATGAGATGAACTACCCGTATCACTGGTTTTCTTCCAGGCAAAGAAAACAGGGCTTATAGGTTGCATCCAGGAGTTGTTTTGGATCCTTGTTCGGGTTCCTTTTGTTTCTGGGCAATTTTAAAGGAATTCTCCCAATGCACCTCACCTGCTGTCTCTGGAATAAATCTGGTGCCTTGCAGTAATGTTTCCGAGGGTTTCTCTACCAAGTGCACACTCTGAGTCACAGCAGATTTAATGCTTCACCTTTGTCTCCATGATTATGGCAAGTGACTCCAGAAGCCCATTATAGACTTGAAAGCCATTCCACCCCCAGCAGACAGATTGTCAGTGTAATGTTCCCGTCCTGCTGTATATTCCTTATGACTATGAAACATTTCTAACAGTTTCAAACTCATAAAAAATATAATCCAGAGTTGTTTATTTTATAACATAACAGGGCACATCCTTAACATCCCACCACAAACATAAATTACATGAAAGCTTTGATTGCAGCAGGGAGATGTGAGCCTCCAAAGAACTGCTCCTGAGAGGGGTGGGCACGGTTTTGTCCCAGAGAACCATCAGGCTGGAGGACAGAGGAGCTGTCACCTCGGGGGGAGGTGGAGCAGGACCAGGAGAGGGTATGAAACCCGGTGAAAAGTACCTCAGGTACCTGTGGGACCCCAAGGTGGGGCCAGCTGGGCTGGTGTGGCTGCACTGATCGCATATAGCTGGGACTAACCTCATTGTTAGGAAATTTGAGGATCAGGGAGATAAATCATCAATACATGCGGGAGGCATTTGGTTGGAATTACAACTTGTTGCATGTCACAGTCCTGAACTGTCTGGGATTGATGTTCCTCCAGGCAGCCATCTGGGATTTTGGAAACTGGACATATAGGTGCTGCAGGTTTACTAACCCATCCCCTTCCCCAGCCCTAGCTTATGGCTTTTGCTCAGATTCTGTCGTGCTGGCAAGTTCCATGTTGTTATCATGACATCCCCAACAGCAAAACTGCTTCCTACACCCCTGGCCACAAACACCATTGCTCAGCTGCCCTGGCAGCCTGCAGAAGAGCATTGACTGCACTTTAAGGCAAAATACAAAGGGTTTGGCTAACAGAATAGTCCCATACATTTCTGAGTCCACCTGCCAAGAGGTTTTCTCAGTGACTTTTGAGGATGGAGTTATGACAACAGAATAGCATCGTGTATTCATCTGCCTCCTGGATGATGTGCTGTCCATGCTCAGTCTCTCATGATGGTTCACATGTCAATATTGTATCAACTAAGCTCAAAATACAACATAGTTAAACAGCCCAGCCCAGTATCAACTGCAAAATGCCTGTAAGTATGAGCAGTGCCCTTCAGCTCTGACAGCAAGATTAGATACTGCCAGGAGCCTGCATTTGGGACCATTCCTTCTACAAATAAACACCAATTTCTTTTAATATTTACTGAAATACAGGCACCAGCTTGCACCAGGAGATTTTTAAGTTTGCAGTCAGATGAGGAGGTAAGCTGGTCAGGAAGCAGGGCTTGGTGGTCCCACCCTGGGCGAGAAGGTTGCAATAAATATAACACTGTGCTTCCTAAATCAGCACAAGGATGCTTGCATGTGCCCTACACTTCCAGGGCTCTTGATGTAGCTAAGGTTTATGACAGCCAAAAGCTGAGAGAAGATCTGGAAGGAAAAAAGCATCAGATGTACCTGTGGCTCCCATGAAGGCTGGTTTGAATATACCAGTTTGAACACACCACCTTTACATGACAGTGAAGCACAGCAAAGTATCTGTTCTTCTCAAGCACACAAGCAGTGTCCAACCTGACCTCTTCATCCCAGGGCTGTGTGGGTTGCTGAAGCATCCCCCATAAAATGTTCACTTTTAATAAACAGGAATTATTTCCCAACTCCCTGCAATAATCTCACTCCTCCTCCTCCACAAATGGGCTACATTTATCTAAAGGAGAGCAAGAAGCGTGTGGCCCTTTCCCAGCTAGTTTCTGCCTTGGTGCCAGCAGAGCTGTAGGTAGAAGCAGCCTCCAAAGAGCCATCAGCAGCTGCAGGGCCAGGCACACCAGCACTCTGCATACTGCTGCTGTTGCCACCTTCAGATCCTCCAGTCTAAATCCAAGGAAGTTTCCTCATAGTTCATTTTCTTCAGGCTTGTCCCCTTTTGGCCTCTCACACCTTTGCTGCCCTGTTAAATGCTTTCCTTCAGCTCTCTGGTCTGGACAACCCTGTTTGCTGAACTGGGCACTGCATTCTACAAGAATGTCTAATCCTTCTTGTAGATGGGTGGCTGCCTACCTGTGCCCACTGTAAAGATTTCAAAGCCAAACTTGGCCAGCATTCAGATTTCCTAGGGTGGACTGTTTATTGAGAATGTAATTCCCCTTTGTTATTTTAAGAGCTGTCAGAAAAGAAGCGAAATGAAAATGCAGGCAGCAGTTTCGAGGTGTGATCAAATGCCACAGGAGAACAGAGATATCTGAGAGGATGGTGAGAGAGCATCAGTACGGACTCAAAACTGTCATAAACGACAGCTGAGAACAAGAGCCCAGCTCCTTTTGGGAGCTGGAGAGAAATCGGAGGATGTTAGCTGAGAAATTGCATGGAGAAAACAAGGCTGTTGGGTCCCCCTGTTATCTGCTCAAACAGGCTGCTCTGAACTTATGAAATTAAGGGCTGTCAGCATGAGGTAACCATACCAAGAAAACCACATTTCCACACATGAACAGTTAAACTCTGAACTCAAACCTGAACTATGTTGAATTTCCATCAGCAAAGGGCCTGATGCTACATCATGAAATGGAAGAGCCACATTACAGGGGGCTTTCAGCATCTGTTCCATCATCTGCTGCCTTGGACCATCCCTGGTATTCAGGGATCAATAATTCCTCGGTGGTCCTGTCCTTGGAAGCAGCATTGTATTCTGGAATAAGCAAGGATTTACAGAGCTACAAGTAATATATTAACTGGCTAAGAAATAAAAAATAAAAAATCCTCTGCCAACAGTAGCAAAACCAATCCCATCAGAAGAGCAATATTCCCATTCACCTGTTCTCTCTGTTTACTTGAATACACATCATTAGTCACTGTCCTTGATGAGCTTTTTCCATGTCATATAAACTTCAAAGTAGTAAATAATCCATGAAATATCATCCTGACAAATCTGAGTATTGGAGAATTGGATGAATATTATATTTCTGCATGGAAAATGCTTAGCGTTAGCTCTCTCACCAAGCAGGGGCCGTTGGGACCTCACAGCCTTGGAAAGAGTAAGAATTTGGGGCTCAGTATTCATCCCTTAACAGAATAAGCACTTTAATCCTCTGCATTTCCCCTTCCCTTATCAGTGCAGCATTCAAAGCCTGGTGGGACTGCTCACATGAGGAACAGGGGAAAGAAGGTTCATCCGTAACAATATTCAACCAGAGTCAGACTTTATTATTTCAGCTGTGGGACTGCTTTCAAAGCCCTGTAATTTTCCTCACCTAATGCTGGGAAAGCGTCACATGGTCCACTGGCAAACCAGGATCAGCTCCAGCAAAGCCGCATCGCTTCCTCTGCAGAGAGCTATTTCCCAGCACACGGATGGAGAGGTGTCCATTACATTGTTCAAAAGAAGGTGGAAAAAAAAAGCCCTTTGGTGGAAATGGATGTAACAGAGTGTGAGGAAGGTCACAGGGGACAGGCAGCCTGAGAACTGGCAATTCCACCTCCCTTTGATTTGCTTTCCTTTGTTTTGGGGTGAGAACATTGCATTTGGCCAGCTCTCATCCACCTCCTCTATTATGTCATGTCCAGATAATTCAGTGCATGAGGTATTTGGAGTGTTACATGGGACAGAAAACATTTGTTTACATAGCTTTTTCTTTTTCTCAGACACTTGCTTCGCTATCTTTCTCCAAAATACTTACAGAAATATTTATATTTTCAGGAACATGAACTTATTTATATTAACCTCAGGATGACAGTCTCCTTAACTACAAAGTGGTACAAGGGATTGATGCAGATCTCCATTTCACTGCCTGGGAACTTCCTTTTTTCCTTTTTACAAACACAAAAACAGAATTATGCAGGGGAAGAAACCAGTTCTGGTGAAACACAAATCTGGAAATGTCTCTCAGCCTCAGGATGGATGAACTAATCAAGAAGGAAACCAGAAATCCACACGAAAATCCCAGGGGTTACAGCATTCACTGCAGTGGCAGAGCACTGCGTCTGAGGCTCTGCTATAAATCCCTGATCAAACACTGGTTTCTGTCTCTGTTTCTAATGAAAAATTTCCAAAGGTCTTACTTCCATCTCTATGTAAAACAGAGGGAGGATTTTGAAGCTTTTGTTTTCAGGGGAGAAAACTTTCTTACTATGGCACATTTGATCAGGTCAGTATATGGCAGCAGTTGCGTGCTGCCTGCTCTAACACGCTGCCTTAAGCTGTCTTAGTTATGCTCCAGCCAGCAAAAATACTGCTGGTTATTCACGCTCCTGAGAAATCTCTCTTGTTCAAACTTTGTGAAAGTTTAATACAGGGAGTGAGGTATGTTTTTGCAAATAGGTTACGTCAGGCAGTGTCAATCATGTGTAATTCATTCATAAGAAACGTCACCCTTCCCGTTCACTGCTCATGTGTCTTGTCACTCATTAATTACCTTAATTTCCTGGACAGCTGCCATAGATGCCATGACAAGAGCAGCATTTACAGGAAAGCTGCTCCTGCAACCCCTGTGAAAGGGAGTTTGGCAAAGAGATGATAGAAAAGGTTCAGGGAAAACTTTGACTGTAACATGTGAACTTGGAATAAGTGAGCTCCCATCACAGTGCAGAGGACATTTCTGGCCATGCCAACACAGTCCTTCCTAACCAGCTGCAGGAAAAATGCTGGTGAGTGGATATGACATATTTCCATTTTCCCTTTCCTTGCCTTTTCCATTTTCCATGCATAGGGTCAGACCCTGCAGAACGTCTCCCATCTGCACAGCCCCCAGACCTAAGCAGATGCATATTCATGTCCTGCGCAGGACTGCCACACACAGCCCTCGTGAGAGTGAACCCACAGCACATCCCACCCACAAAGCTGTTCAGAAGCATCAACTGTGAAATCCCTCTAGCCCTGAGCCATGACATGTCAGCATCTGCTTCTGCTGCTTCTTTTCCTTGGCTGTGGTTTGATAAAACTCTAAATCCAGCACTGGCATCTCAGCCACCAGATACAAAATATAAAGGGAGGATAAAAAACCTCAGCTACACAACTCAAGGGATTCACATGGCATAAATTCTCCACCAATTCAAATTTGCTTAGAAACTATGTAGCTAAGTTAACTTTGTGCAACTTGGCTCGTTCATATTTTTTTTTTTTTTTTGCAGCTGCAGTTACAGCTTGGGAAGACAAATCTCTCATCCCCCTCCATGTCACAATGCCTATCACATGGACCCCTTTCCTCGTGGCTGGATGAGGCCACGCAGCCCCCATGTCCCCTTTTGTCCCTGCGTAGGATGCCCTGGGAGGGATGGGCTGACTCAGGCACAGCCCACAGTGCTCCTGGAACTGCAGCCACCAGAGCATCCACTTTCAGCATCCCACCACTATGTCATTTGCTTGACCTTAATGTTTAGACTGAAAAGTTCATTTATTACCCTAGGAAAATACCAGGGGATTTTTTTTCTGACATACCAATTCCCTGGCTTTTCATCTGAAAGATCTATTGGTTAGTTTATTAGCTTTGAAAGCTATCTATGCCTCTGAGACCTCTGCTGACTCGGAGTTACCGTAATACTGGATAACTTAGGTATTAATGCCAAGTTGCAAATGAGGTTTGCTCCACTGGGCCAGCTCTCAGAAGGAATGAATGCTTTAGGCCTGAAACTGTGTCTGTGGTCTCATAAAAAAAAAAGCACAGCTCTCCTGGTTTTCTATTTCTTTGCCATTAAAGGAATGATTTCATCCTGCCCTTCACTTGTCCTCTGGTTAAAGTTTGCCTGCCTGGCAAAAGGTTCAGTGGCCTATAAAAGCACAACTTAAATTTGGAGACTTACCCAGTGTAATATCCCGAAGTCTGCACTTCGTCATCAGCAGTAACTTTACACGCTCGCAACCCCTGTTGAACTGCCTCTTCACTGCCAGCTTGCGGCCAGCCGCTGTTTCACAGAGCAAACCCCCTCTGCCATGGCCCCGATCTAACACCGTGGCCAAACCAGCTCTGTTTACCCCCGGAGATAGCTGGGCTGTAATCAAACTCCCCGGCTCGCCGTGGGGACTGCAGCACTTTGCAGCTGCATCCCAGTTTGTGAAGGTGATTCCTGCAGTTGTTTCACCAGTCCCTTTGCTTCCAGGGAGACCCAGATGTGGAAATTCACCTTCAGGGTAAATATCTTAAATAAACAGTGCTTTAACTTTCCAAATCAGGTTTCCCAGTCAGTGGTGATGCCAGTTACAGAGCAGGGCCATGCTGCCTGTGCACACGTGCTGCCTGGCTCGGGATTCTCCTCCTTTCCAGCTTGCTGTAGCATAGCTGTAAAATAAGAGAACTGTCAACAGCATTTCCAAGAAATTAATGCAACCAGCAAAAACTGGGCTGGAAAATAAAATCCTTTCTGCTTCCTTTGCAGAAAGTTCACAGGAGCTGCCTGCTCTGCTCATCCTCAGACAGGTTCCTGTAAATCGCTCTATTAGTAAGACCTGCTTTGTAACGTGGGTGCCCATACAGAGCAGAGGGGCACATTCATACAACCAAAAGCAGAAATGTTTGAGATACTTTCCTTCCCATGCCAGAGCAGAATCTCTCTGTCTCTGAGCTGCACAGCAAAGGATCCAGGTTTTGCCCTGGCCCTCAAAGCCTGGTCCCCAGGGACAGCAAAGGAAACTCTTCCTGGACAGCAGACCCATGCAGCTTTCCAGGCTCTGGCAGAAGGCAAGGTCCAACCAGCAATAGCAACAAAATTTGCACTCTCTTTTCATACTTCCCACTTAGCCACTCTCTAGCCAGGAGCTTGCTTCAATTCTCATGGCTTGCTTCAGAGCCCTGAGAGTCAGATGTTTTTCCCTGGAGCCTCCAGGCTTGGTTCTAGAAGACCATGCTGCTAGGAGACCATCCTGCACTGTCCACCCTTGAAATGAACCCCCAGTTAGAAGCAGCTTAGGGCAAGCTCAGGAGCTGTGTGTTAGCAGTGGTACACTGGTTGCTGGCCTGCCCATTAATAGCTGTATTTAATAAAAGATGGCTCTTTTTAAAGAGAGGGAGCCCTTCCCTTCATTTAAGAGGCAAAGCTCACAATGAACACGCTCTGACATCTCCTAAGTAGAAGCATTAAGTTTGGGTGTTAATTGCATAATGAAAGGTACCTGAGTTTAGACTTGTACAGTCAGCTCTGCCATACCCAAAAGTGTGTTTATTTAGAACACATCAGCCTTGACTACAAGGACTCTAACACAATAAAATCAAAAAACCACAATTCCCTTTTTTTGCGGGTGAACAATCTTCCACTTCTCCTGGCAAGTGCCAGCGGGTCTCAGGAGCGTGTTCTGCAAAGACACAAACTGCAGACTGACCAGATCAGGGAGGAAACCAAAGGATGCTGAGAAGCCCCAAAGAACAGAAAAAAAGGGGCCTGATGTGGATCTCTGGTTGTGGAGTGATGGACATCAGCTCTTAGCAGCAGGTAGAGGTCTGAATAAAAATAAAACTGCTCAGCAGGGAGCTGCTTGAGGCTTCCCAGACTGACCTGCTCTGGTCACCACAGCTGCAGAAGGCTCCTGCTGGGCATGGAGACGACACCAAAGGACTTTCTGGGGACAGAGAAACAAAGCAGAGCGGTCTGGGATTTTAAATAGCCAGCTATTGGTAACCTCCAAGCTGGGCCACACATGCAGCACTGGAAAGGGTGGTGAAAGCATTTAGCGTGTCACCTGACAAAGCTGCGTCACTCCCACCACTGGCACGTGATGTGCAGAAAGCCCAGGAGGAGATTATTTTTTTCTCCTGCCCTTGTCACATGCTGTAGGTCAAGGTTATAATGGGTGAATCCCACACAAAGCAAAGCTGTTATCTATTGACTCTCCCCGCTGATTGTTTTGGAATAATAATTCTTGTTTGCCTCCCTGGCTACAGAGAACTGAATGACAACTGGAATTAGCACTGCACCACCTTGCCCTGAAGACTTCTTGTTGAGGAGTAAACCACCACCTCTGCTGTTGAGATCCTCTGCTTTGACATGCCTCTGGGGCAGAACACTGGATAGTTTCTGAGCATCAGTTGTGAAAACCAACTTCCCTTTCCAGTCGTGCACAGGGCAGGCAGTCAGCTCACCCCTCTTGGGCAAGAAAGCCAGCTATTTAAAACACGGTCACCCAAGCTCCCCCAGTGCAGGCAGAGGCTGCTGCCCTAGTTAGGACCTTCCCAGTACAGGCCAAATTAGATCACAGTAACGCAATATGGGAAATAGGAATGATCGGCGTGAACACTGTGACTTTGACCTCAGTGATGGGAAGAGCTTTTCACTTGACACCAATCCTATGCCCTTATTCCCAGCACACTTCAATGCCCCTTGTTTTTTTAAGATGCCCTTTGGCTTTTGTTCTCCACTTCATTTGCTTTTGATCTGTAAATTTGAGATATAGCCAAAAATAGTATTTTTAGAAAGGTGAACATCAATCACTGATTTATTTATGTTTTATTTCTTGGCAAAGGTCAGCTGCAGGAGAGGAGTGGTACAACCCTGCACTGCTTGGGACCTATCTCTTAAGACAAGTATAAGGCAGGGTGAAAAGAGTATCAACTCATTTATCCTGGGGAGCACCAAAACCATGTAAGATGGCACAGGGACACATTATCCATATGCAGGAATGCCCATATTGCCAGGATAACAGACTGAGGGCAAGAACTACTACCTCATTTAGAGCAATGCTGTCAAAGGGAGCCCTGAGTGCATTGCGACCCCAAGGAAATTCATCCAAACCACACTTCTGTGCCCACAGAATCCTGAGGGCCCTCCCGTCTCTGCCTTCAGAGAAGAATGAGGTACAAACCACATCTTGGTGCTTCCTAGGAAGTTGATGAGCAGTTTATTAGATCTTTTCTGGATCAGAAATGTAAAGTTGGAGTTCAAAAACAAACACACATAAAGTCTGAAATCACTTTATTGAAAAATTTCATAGAAGAATAGTCAGTGACAAAAAAAATATTCAAGTGTGATACAGCAACACCACAGACAAGCTCCTTACACATCAACTTGAGGCCAATACATATACAAAGAGATGCTGTCTCCCCACACTCAGCTTTCCAGAGATACATGCAGTATCCCATCACATCAGAGAGTTTCAGTGCAGTGTGGGCAGCAGAGTCTGTCTTTATATCAAATAAGGTTAGCTATGATTCTCTTTTTTCCTGCAAGAAGTATGAAAGGCCCTGCAGGTCAGTGGAGAATGCCGTTCGCAATGTAAAGCATCATTGCCACCCAGCCCAGCTCATTCAAAACACTGGCTGAAAGCCTGTAATAAAATATTTGGCCAATAAAAATCTTGTAGAAAAACAGTATAAAAAAAATGCTATATATAGCATAAACCTATCAAAAAGTGACAGTGCCAATTTCCCCTGTACGCAAATAGTATTCTTAAAAAAAAAAAATCGCATTACATTAGAAATTTTACAACATACTGCATCTTTCTGAAATACATTGTGCAGCCGAAGCCCCATACGACACCTGGGCAGTTACAGGCCAGACCAGCAGCTCCCCTTTAGCTCTGCTGTCTCTACAGCAGCTGCCAAGAATTTGGCCATCACAATTTTAGGATTTAGAAAGTAGAAAACTGCAAGATGGCAAACCAAGGGTTTGTAAATCAGTACCATTCCTTCTCAAGGAGGATAAAAATACATCAAGGAGTCTCTTGATTAAAAAGATAGTACATATTACTTGTTGCTGGTGTCAGTGAGACGATTTGGACTGTTCCTGTGTCAGTTTTTATTTGCTGAGTACCAGCAACATGTGCCAGAGATACCTGCAACATCTTTCAGTGATTTCTGGTCTAATAAGAACATACAGCCAAGCCACGGGAGCAAACAGACCCACATCAGGTACTTTGCTTCATGATAAAACACTGTAGACACTGACAGACACCGGGTTATCAGCCTGCTGTCTGGAAATAATTAACATTGATTGTTCCCTGATTCAATTTTCAGCAACCTGGAAGGTGTCACATTGAAAAACAATTGCTATCCTGGCCCCTAGTTTTCCAGGCACACAATTCAAAGCCCCTGCAGCATTCATGGGCAGCTATGCAGCTGAGGAGCTGAATCCCCAGGGACTGGAGGTACTGCCATCTGTGAAACCCACTCTGGATTTTGGCAACTTAATCTTCTCAAATAACTCAGCGAGAACTTAGTAACTCTCTGGATAACCTTGGAGAATACCAGGAGTGGGCTTTACATTTGAAGATGTACAAATCTGATGACTTGCTTCTCTATGAAAACAGCAGTAACCTGTTCAGACAGTTAGCAGAGGGATTTATTTTGTTTGTTAGGGGGGATTTTTGTTTGCTTTCTTTAACAGAGAGCTGGCAACAGCCAGAGCCCCTCCCTGTACAAAGCGCACAAAGTTATCTCCAGCTAGAGGTCCTAGAGCATAAAGCCCTTTCTCCTGAGTGCATTCATAGGTGAACGGGTCAATATCTATGGGATTCCTCTTTGGATTGACTGGTTGGTCACTGCTGATTGCCAAGTCAATGCCATTATTTGGCAGAAAGGAGAGGTTGGGGTTTGAGCCGGTTACAACAAGAGCCATGGAAACTTTATAAACTTTCTGGTAGCCATTCTTGTCTTGAAAGATACATTTCTTGTCCTTGCCGAAGGATAGCACATGGTGCTCAGGAAGACTAATGTAGCACTCGTAGGGCCCAGCACAATCAGCTGTCTGTTCTTTCATCATCTGATGGACTTTGTGGTATTCAGGGTACATCATTTTAGGGAGCTGGTTAAAAATAAGACCTGGATCACTGACTCTTCTCCGAAAAACATGGATTACTGGAATATTGCAATGGTGAGCAAAGAGAATAGCATCAGCAGCTGTCAGACCAGCACCTACAATCAAGACTGGATCTGACATGATGCCAATGCTGTTGCTCCTCACTGCTTCCTCTAGGGCAGACAGCTGGTGATGGACATAGGAAAGGTTCTCTCCCTTGACCCCAAGCCAAGTAGGACTATCATATGTTCCTGTAGCTAGGACCACATTCTCTGCATAGACAGAGAAAGGCTCTTTAGCACCTTTCACAGTTCTGAAAAATCCATCCACCTGAAAGACCTCTGTACTTCTCTCATTGAAGTTCCAGAGGGAGTCACTATTCTCTTGCAGATCTTTCTGTGCGTGGTTGGAGACATTCTCTGCACTCACTTTCCTCACAGATGTTACAACAGTACCACATCTGAAATTCTTCTGCAGTCCTTTCTTCGTCACATAGTGCTGGTAATATTGAGCAATGTCCTTTGCTGTGGCTCTATTGTTCCTGAGGCCTCTGTAATACAGTACAAAGGTCAAGCAGTTAAGTAAGAGACTGAAATTTCTTCCACTGAATGTATCCTAGGACCATCTATCCTGGCACTACCCGAGAAGACTTAGCTTCCCTGACTTCAGCAAAGTTTAGAGCAAGCACTCAGGCCCACAAGCTGTTGGACCACGGCAGCTTGCTATAGGATGAATCCCATCCTTATGGTTGCTCATTTATACTTTCTTCTCACATCTTGCTTCCTCTCTGTTTTTAACTCCTGGACTTTTTTAAGATGAATTGTTACACATCTCAAGAGCAGAAGCACCTCAGAGACTGCACAGTAGCTGAGCTGATTATACTTGTCATTAGGGACAGCAGCAGCAGACACAGAAGTCAGATGACTGTCTTTTCCAAGCTTTATTCAGAACTCATGGTCACTGTGATCCATCTCCCCAGTGGGTGTTGAGAAGGACACATTCCAAGAAGCACTGCAACTTTACCTGAATCACTGAATGCAGAATGGACTTTTACTGAGGGGGTGGAAGGGTGTCCTTTCTCTCACTAGAATCATCCATAACAGAGAAATTGCTACATTCAAGAAGTCCCCTCCATTCCAGGTTCCCCAATTAGCTCTGAATGTTTGCAAATAATCACACCACAGATACCTTACCTTCTTTTTTGCTTTATCCAGTCTTTGAATGGGAGATCTGGGAGTCCCATCCATTCCCCTCTGCTAAGGGTAACCATAGAGCCCTCGATTGACTGGAACAAGAAACACAGTAAAATGATTTTCAGTTATTTAATGTAAGAAGCGAAATGCAATTTTGCCATGTTTTAATACAGCACAGATCATGAAATCAGTTATTTCCTCTAATCTGCTCTCATGGATGAAACCATCCATGTTCTCCAAAAAGAACAATAGATAGGAAATAAATTCTGTCATGCCTTTTCTACTTTTAAAGTTTTGCTTGTCTATATATATATAAAATCAAACATGGCTGAGCAGCACGTTAGAGGAGCTGTTGCCTCTCCAATGACACATTTGGTTCTCTTACAACATGCAGACATAAGCAGTTAGGCTTTCATTTACATACATGCCAGGCACCTCCAGGAGCATTTCTGCCAAGGACCAGGTGGGGGATGGCTCTGTTGGTCTCATGCCACCAAGTGAGGACAGATTCTGCTGTTCCACCAAAGTCTGTGTCTGGACGCTGAAGAGTATCAAACAGAAGAGCAACAGGGCTATGGGATCGTCCCTCCAACCCTTCAGACAGATATTCCAAATCCTAAAGAGAGAAAAATCAGATGTTCAAAAAAGCATCTCCTGCCAGGCAGCAGACTGCTTGTTACTCCAATATTACCAGTCAGTGGTTCTGTTTTTCTGTGAAGCTCATTTACTGACTCATAGACTGTTATCGCCTGAGGACTGGATCTTAGCAGCAGTGCTAGCATTTCATACAAGGGAGATCTGGATAACTAAAAGTACTTTGCCTAAAGCTCATTCTGTCCATTTACTTTGAAAATTCAAATGAGGTTATCACTTAAAACACCACAGTAAATCATCATAGGAGTATATTATATAGTTTCTTTTTATACCAACCTGGTCCAAAATGGAGACATCTGGTGCCTCTTCCAGTTTCCTCTGAAGAATAGGATGAGGATGAAGAGAGTCTCTTTTAAAGTAAGGGATGTAGCCTGACAGCAAATATGAGAGACAGATTCCTGACGGTCCATTCCCTAAAAAGACAGAATGAAGAAGAATATATACTCCTGTAGATAGAACAGTCCTTTGAGGAGGATTCCTAATCATAGAATCGCTCTGGTCGAAAGAGACCTTCAAGATCATCAAGTCCAACCTTTAACTCAGCACTGCCAGGTCACCACTAAACCATGTTCCCCAGCACATCTACACAAGTTAAATCCCTCCAGGGATGATGACTCCATCACTTCCCCAGGCATCCTGTTCCAAGGCTTGACAACCCTTTCAGAGAAGAAAAACATCCAGACCAATTCAAAGGATATGACACTGCTGTGGATACAGGGGACTTTCTATTCCAGGTTGACCTATTAGATGGAATTGGTGAAGTCATTTTACCCTCCTATGTCCCCTTCTCCACCTCAGTTGCATCTATGTGAATTGAAAGGTCTTCAAAACTTGCTGAAAAGACACTGGGTTAAAGAAGACAGAGGTTAACCTCACCTGAAGCTTGAAGTCTCTAGCATGCTGATGAATTGAGGTATTGCTCATTTACTTCTTTAAAGGTTTAGAAACTGGTCACAAACTGACCAGGGGTCTCGGCTCTCCTGGATGTGTATTTCACATCAGTGCAGAGTAGTGTGCACAGGAAGCAGAGGAAGCCCCAAAAAGAGAGTTACTATTGAAGTGAAGGCGACACAGCTCTATTCAGCATGAAATCCCATTTAATAAGGAATATCTGGCAACAGCGGTTTTGACTAAAGAGTATTGAGGACACTTTCAGATGGAAAACAGCACTACCATGGGCCAGGTTAGCCTATCAGGACTAGGTTGGTTGGGGTTTTAAGCAACCTGATGTAGTGAAGTTGTCCCTGCCTATGGCAGGGGGGGTTGGAACTAGATGATCTTTAGGTCCTCTGCAACCCAAACAGTTCCACGATTCTATGGTACAGCAGGCAATGTGTTAAGGGGAAAAGAAAAAGTCTCTCTGCCATGCCAAGATGACCCCCCAGAATACAACCCTTTGAAAAGACTGATGCATGACCGATCTCGCCCTGCTTATCACCCAAGAGCCAGTAGAAAAAACTTGATATATGTGACCCTGAAGCCCAGTGAGAGTAGCCTGTGGAAAGTTTTCACATGGCTCTTCTCCAGCATGTTTAATATTTTACAGTGTCTGCATAACTAAGTGTCAGCCTCTTTGGCTGCTCAGGCTTTGCTGCTCACTAACATGTGACTAACCACCCTTACATCATGTGGTGACGATGTAGGAGAGCTGAAATGACACAGCAGCCTGTGTTGACACAGTGCCTGTGCTGCATGTGTGAGCGACTGAAGCAAAGGCTGCTGCATAGGGATCTGAGATAGAGGGAGGCTCAGGCTATAAAGCTAACAGTGAGCTGAGCTGTGTGAAGGGCAGGACTGCTGTGCTGAACAAGGACCAGCAGCTGCAGGTCAGTGTTTGGAATATTCCACTTGAAGGGAAGTTATCCAAAATCAACAGCAACAGAAATGAAAAGCAAACTAAACTGCAGCTATAGTAAAATATCACTGTTAAGGTTACTTCTTTGCTTTAGAAGTACAAATTAATTCTTAAGACAAACTTAATCACCTGAGTGCACAACACTCAGCAACACACACAAGAGGACTTACTCTGAGCCACGTGTAAGCTTGATACAAGTGGTCACAAGTACAGCTGCCTCTGGGGCTCAAACTATTCTAGAAAGCAGCTGCTTTCATGAGGCTGCCAACACAGTGGAGGGAGCCCATAGCCTTCCCAGTCTGGAAGTAGCTGGAACTGACATGCAATGTCCAGCTGCAGTGAAACAGCTGAGCTGAGTCCAAGAGCTTTCTCCAAGTGCACATCTTCACACTGGTGCTTCTGACGCTTTAGTGGTATCTCCATGTGGGATCCCTGCATAGGTGCACTAGGGATGTACCAAATTATCCTCCCTCCCACCTGGAGACTTGGACAACTGACAATACAAAGTCACTCTGGGATTAGAACCCGCTGGTAGTACTGTCCTTGTCAAACTCACTGTTAGCGAAGATTAACTGCGATTGCTGCGGTGGACTAACTTTGGGTTAGCTCCCTCGGGTGCTATATTAGATGACAGATAAAGGCAGGAACCCAGCTCTGTGAGGCATTTAAACATATGCTGAGATGAACAGAGTCCAACACCTGCACTCGAGCACAGCTCACAATCTGTGACAGAGGGGAAGACCCTGACATCACTGCTTGTGCTTTGCTTCAACAATCGCCTCACATTACAAAGCTCCCCTCTTGCAAGGGACACGGGGCAGTTACTACATAATCTGCTTTCTAAACTGTTAGAAAATCCACAGCTTTTTACCATTCTATTAAATCTGTACAAAATTAGTGCAGCTGTCTTGCATTTTAAAAGAAAACTGAAAAAATTCAAGAAACTAACAGCATAGAGAGTGCTTTCTAAACACACATAATGGGGGAAAAAAGATCACACAAACCCACTTTCAATTCAGGCACTACAGATAATCACTTCACAGGAAGCTAATTAACTACATGTAGTGAAAAGGTTTCAAACCGCCAGAAGAAAAAAAAAAAAAACAGGCCCAGCTGAACTGATGCCCAAAAGGTTACCAATTTTACTATTATAAAGAGCTATGTGTTTTATTTTGTCAAATACCTGGTTCTGTACTTTCCACAACTCTTAGTGTTTTTTCTCTTAGTATTAAGAGAAAGTTTGGCTGTCAGGGAAAGGCCACAGAAAGAGTGGCCAGGCATTTCTAGTTTGAGTAAGAACACGTGGAACACAAGTTGAAGACAGCAAGTCCAAAGCAACAATAGCACGTGACAATACAATACTGCTGGAAGGAGAAAGCTTACCTATGATCACAACAGGCAGCGGCTTGAACCCGCTTTTATTTTGGGGTCTGGTCAATAACGCATACATTTTCCCGTCCGGAAGCATTTAGGTCCTGGAGTCTACCTGTTAAAACAAGTAAGTCTTGAACTATATGCATTTTTGATAAAAAAAACACAACCCACTACTTTCTACAGCCCAGAAATGCAGGTTGAGCTGAAGTATTGAAGACTATCACTTTACACTTCCACATTATCTTTTTCTCCTCCCGCCCATAAAACCAAAGGATGATTCCCTGATTATACACCAAAAAGAGAGAACCCTTATCTTTCTCTTCCACACATGAATTCCAGTCCCTCCAGAGAAGCTAGCAACTTCAGTAACCCTCTGACTACAGTAACTGAAGTGTTGCAGCTTGTTAATGGAAACTTAACTTCTGCCCATAGTGCGTAGAAAATTATTATAATTATCATGCACATTTTGTACTTTAAAGCAACTTGTTCATTCACTGATGAGTAGTGCAAACCTCACTCCAGACTTCTGCCCAAAGGCTGGAAATCTTCTGCCTGCATTTTCAAACATGTACCATTCCATCACTACTGGGTTTTTTAAGAAGTGCTAGTTTAGATCCTGAAACTTTGCTTAATTTTCCAGAAAATAGCGAGTTCAAGGTCCGAACAAGTAAATAACAACAAGTCTTTAAACAAAATACATCATAATTATCTTAGTGACTAAGGTGTCATTAGAACAGAATCTACAAAACTAATCTAAGCAGATATTCAATGAACAGTGAATCAAAGCCTTTTGTCATTCACTGCAGTAATCCCACCATGTTAAGTAACCACTTCTTTAATTTTCCAGGGAAATCAACTATAGTGTCACTAAAGAAGTTAAAAGTTCTTTACTGCAATAAACATGAGATTTTTTTTTTTTAATTCAGCATAAGCTTTTAAGTCATTCTACAGGGAATACAGTATAAGAAAAACCCAGCTCATTCTACTTTGGGAAGCAAAGGACAAGTCCACGGACTGTCAGGATTCTGTGCAGTAGGATGTGCTCTCCATACCCTTTTCAAGTGCAGAAAGTTCTTTGGCAAGCACACTGCACACTTCCATAAGGTCTGGCACATCACTGCCCTTGACATGGCTATTGCAGCAAATGTCATCCTACAAGTGCAATGCTCCACTTTAAGCCTGACATTTACATCACCAGCAACTACAGTAATGTGGTAAGACCTTGGCGATTGAATGAGCCGCCAGAAAACTGCAAGTGAATTTAGGGTTTGCAGAATCCCTGGCCTCAGAAGGAGTCTGTTAAGTGCATTTGCCTGCAAGGACGTGACAGTTATCATGTATGCAGCCATCAGTGGGCTAGACAGCTTTTCCAAGAGGACTGGGTTCATCCAAGTAAAAAGACCCAGAAGGTTTACAAGCTGAATTCAAAAGGAGCAGCTTTTTTGGGTCGCAGTTTAGTACCACTTACTGGTTGCCTATTACCACTTATTACCATTAGTCTGAGACTCTCATGCATTTTGCCTGATAGGGCAAGAACCTCTTAAGATATAATAGCTGTGCTTTCCAATTTAAGTCTTTTCAAGGATCTAGCTTTGAAGAGAGTTGGTTTTCAAAGAAACTTAAGTTCTCTGTTTAACTGACACTCCAAGGTAGATGCATACACTACGTAAGATGGACACTTCAGTGTGTTGTGCCCATACCAAAGCATGCATCAACCCCTTAAAGGCATATTTAACCCAACCCTGATAGCTGCCGGAGCACAGTCTAACTGTCCAGGTATGTCCCCAGCCTTTCAAGTAGGTTCTACCACATGATTCAAAACCTGCACCACCTTCAGCAGATTGTCATGTAAATTTACCCCCAAATAATTCCCTACCACAGACCTTCAGAGTTGCAATTGGTAGAATTCAGCACTAGCACTTGGGATGGCCAGAGACAAAAGTAATAGGACAATGGTGTGACCAGGAAGGTGTTCCCCTCAAACCTGCTAAACCACCTGTCTGAAGGTTAGCAGTGGTTTCTTCTCCATGGTAACAAAAAAAAAAAAAAAAATCCCTCCCCATGGCTGTACTGCACAGAAAGATAAGTTCTCACTAATTTTTCCTAACACTGAGTGCACATTTTATTTATGTGAAAGCATTGGGACTCCAAAATGGGAAAGCAAGATATCTGGAAGTGCTCTTCCATGTTTCTAGTCCATAGCATTCTGCAGCAGCATGCATGGAAAGACTGTATGCAGTCTGTAGACAGTGGTAGCCCAGCAACATCCATGGGATTTTCGCTGGAAGCAAGGACTGCTGAACCAGCCTAATACAGCACAAGGCAACAGTTCCAGGAGAGCAGCAAAACCAGCATATAAATAATGAATCTGCAAGCCTGTTTGTAAGACGTGGGCAAAAAATCAGGCTGCTGTGTGCACACCAGCATTCTCCTGGAAGAGCCTGAAGGGGACAATAAAAGGGACAAGAGGATGGAAGTCAGCCTGGCAGGCCCATTTGCTTTAGAGGAAAGTTGCCTTGGCTCCTGGCCATTGCACTATGCCACCCTACACCAACCTGATAAAGAACAAAACCAGCAGCTGTGGGCTTAGTGATAACACTTGCCTTATTTCCCCATCCTCCATTCCATACTTTCTAACACATGAAAAAGGACCAGTTGCTGGAATTAAACCAAACCTTGACTAGAAGAACACAATTGTTAGTCTGATGAAATTACTAGATCAATGCATATACATGACCATTTTTTGCCATAGTTTTATTCATTATCTGGGTTCACAAAACCCCATAATGACCATTTTAGTGCTAGGTTTGTTTCCTGAAGTTTTGACACTGAACAATTCTATCAACACAAGATTAACCGTCAGAGATGTTTCTGCTTATCCTAGTGTCTGCAAATGGGAGAAGACCCTTTCACATCCCATAATTGCCACGTCTATAATTCACAGTTAATAGCTCTTCTTTAAGTAGAAAGTGAACCAGATGCTGAACCTGTTTATGTATATTCCCAACCTGTAGGATGAATGTTTGACTTCTGGGGGCAAAACTGAGCTCAGAGTATTGCTGGCATTTCAGTTTTAAGCCAGATGTTCACTTTTCCTGCTATAAGAAGTAAATGTGCATTTAATTTATTATTTGTTTTCCCCCAATCTTATAATCAAGGGACCATATATACCCCGATACCCTGTACAGCTACTACAGTATAGCAGATGAAAGCCTGTTCTTGCAGAGGCTATTGGAAAGCATGCAGGACATTGAAGCTCATTTCAAATCTCTACAGAAATACCCATCAGCAAGAGAAAGCCTAAGCTAGCAAGGAACTCAAGACTGCTGTTCTCATCCTCCTTTTATGTAGAGTAGGCTGCTGGGCACTCTCATCTCATCAGCTTAGTGACACTGATCCCTATTTTGGCTCCTGCATTAGGCTTCCTACTTTAAATGGGTGTCTCTTTCCTTCTCTTCATGTGGGAGC
This sequence comes from Chloroceryle amazona, assembly GCA_027560015.1. Classification (NCBI taxonomy): domain Eukaryota; kingdom Metazoa; phylum Chordata; class Aves; order Coraciiformes; family Cerylidae; genus Chloroceryle; species Chloroceryle amazona. Next base: position 28,419 of record JANHFX010003845.1, read on the forward strand.
ACGCTGCAAACTTCACAATTTCTCTCCTCACTGCTTCCAAATCATTTCAGTGTCTGTGTGACGTTGCATAATTGTTCTGGCTTGGAAAAGCACTCAGCTCATTCTGGGCCAAACTCTGCATACCTTCCCAACACAGTCTTAAACCTAGAGGGACTATAACTCACATAAAGTCAGTCAGTGTGGCCCCTAGTAGTTCTAGGCAGCACAACTGAAACAGGTTTTAAGTGAGTAAAAGAAAGGGATGCATTTAGTAAGACAAAGACACTAAATGATCTTTAAGAGAAATAAAACTCCAAGTTACATCAGCCATATGCAAGTAGCTCTCCCTATAACATCAATGAGACTTTTGCTCAAGTAAGGGCCACCAAGTGTGGCCTGTACAGCACGTGGGGAGAGTTCAAGAGAGCAGTCCAGTCAGCATACCAATAATGGAAGAGACTGAAAGATCTACTGTGACATTCAGGCTTAAACAAGTACAATTCTAACACAAATGCAACTGTTTTCGTCAGCTTCTTATCTTCATTAACCCATTCATTTCACCACCAATTAAAAAAAAAAAAAATCTAATTCATCAGTGCTTTTAAAATACCACAAAACTTAATAGCTTTTACATGTTCTACTTTATTAAAAGTTTCAGAAGTTTGTTTCCCTTATCCTCACTCTATTGCTAGTGTTAGCACTCTTACGTGCCAGGCCAGCTACCCCACAAACACAATTAAAATGTGGAATAAAATTCAACTTTATGGTACCTGACAGGAATACCTTTCTGTGATAGTCAGAAGACACCATTACAATAGGCCAGACAGAGAATTCTACATTTACAGCCTTCTTACCTTTAGCAGCAGGTCCGATGAGAAGTGGGATCTTTCCAGAAATGCCCCTCCAGTCAGGAAAGCCAACCAAACTACAAGCCCTGAATCCTGCCTCTGCTCTAAGACAGCTGTTTAAATATAGTAGGCTACCAGCACTAAGAGAGGAGGAGCTGAAAGGAATGGAGGCGGGGCAAGGAAAATACTTATAAGCATGAGTCAGCAGGAATATTTCCCTTCCCAGCTTGTGAATGAATGAGGTACTGACCTTCCTTAGTAATGTTCAGCTGACTACATGACTACAGCAAAGGCAGGCATCTAACAAGTACCTTCATTTTTAACCCTCAGGACAAATGAAAACCAGAGACTTCACCAAATACAGTGCTTCCTGTGGCACAACTGGGTTTTTCCTCTGTATTTAAAACTGTTAGTTCTAATTACAGGTAGGAATAGAAGTGACAGAATAGCACCGTAAGCTTGCTTTAAAACTAATCATTTTTTACTTGTCCTTTTGTGGCAAAAAAAAATGTGATCACTTTCTACTTTGGACAGTGCGGTTATAGTTTCACCTTATTATATTGGGTCTAAAAATATAGATTTCAGTTTATATTTTTGCTTCAGTGAAATAAAGTCTTATAAACCTGCTTCACAGTAGCAGTAAAATGAGTCAGACTGCTTCCTGTAAAACTTACAACACACCAGGATTTTAATCCAAGGTATCTTACTCAATTCAGTGCCATAATCAATCAAGCTTGCTAAATTTAAAGCACCCTAACCAAATGAAATAAATTTGTGCCAAAGAGTTCAGTTCAAATAATAAGTGCAGCATATTTTTAGCTCTGAGGCCATCTTTTGAAACTACAATCTCCAGAGAATCAGGAGGACTGCTGATACCCAGTGAAGATGCAAACTTTCAACCATGTGATATGAAAGATAAAAACAGTTCATCAGAAGGAATTTTATACTCATAACCCACATCAAAGTAGGATACTCAACAATCTACTTTAATTCCACCAGAATAAGTTGTTCTACTAAATATGAAGCCATTGTTTCACTTAAAATTTAACTAAGAGCACTCCCTCTGAAAATCTGACTCAGTAAATACGTGTCAGACTGAGGGGTGGGGTTTTTTAAGGTCTCTTTCAGGTTGTCTGGGGCTTTATCCAAGGTAGCATTTTGCACAGAGCTCTTAAATAACTCATACCAATTTTTTGACAGGAGCAAAGGCTTTTATATGCATTATTCAGATATTTATTGGCAGGTAACAAACGAGCAAAGGAAAAAGTGAGCTTCTAGGGAACTAAGACCATTTAAGTCTGTCCTGTCACTAGGTTTTAAAAAAAAACTATATTCAATATATAGCAGTGTAGTGTGTGAAACATTTTGGAACAAAGATGTTCAAGTCCATACTTGCTTATAGCGTAGCTACAAGAGGAAATCATATGATGGTTTGGCAGGATTTATAAGCAGTAAAATCAGGAATACTTCCGATGTGTGCAAACCTGCAGAAATGAAGTTGTCACTCTGTGTAAGAAGAGATGCTCTCTATTTCCCATTAGAATTCAGAAAAATAGATTCCCTATTACCTCTGCAAATAAAGCCAGGATGTCTTCCCAAAACCACAATTCTTTACAGGATAATTTATAACAACACTAATCCACTGTCTTTTATTAGCTTGTACAAAAAGACCATCGAACACAGCAGTTTGGTTACTTTTTTAATAGATATGCCCCCAAACACATCACATGGAATATACATCAATGTTACTGTTTCTCCTTGTGTACCTTGTCTGAAAACAAACATTCAGCCCAACACTATCTGCACAAACTTTCCAGAAGAGGAAGCAATTGTGCAATCTGCACTTGGCCGGGCAGACAGCCTTTGACCTACAAATTTATGCAATTCACTTGTATTGTCTTCCTGATTTACTATATACAGTATCATTCAGATTATATAGCCTTTATATTGGGACACATTTCCAGTATGACTTTGCACTATCTCTATTCATAGCTGTCAGAGTATGTAGTTGATTAACAATACTGACTTCTTTGCACAGATTGACAAAACCATTTTATTGGTGCACAGATACAAATGTCTTTAGAGGGCTTCAGATTTTTACAGAAAAAAAAAAAACAACAAAAACATAAACCTCTTTTAAGCTACTAGTTTGTGGGCTCATTCATTGAGGTGTACTGCACTATATTCCAGTTGAGTTCTGAAGAATCCACATCACATCTATCACACTTTACAAATAGATTAGTCAGACTTAAGTGGAAACTGTCAGTAAAATTAATTATTTGCATGGGCTTCTCCTCTGTTCTTCAAACTTTTACAAATAAAACACTAAAGCTTAGCCTCTCATAAACATTATCCAGAAAAGATTCAGCTTTCCAGCTAGATCCTTTTTGCTAACACAGCTAGATAAGCAAGACACTACCAAATAATCTAGCAAAAGCAAAATAATACTTATGCATCAACTTCTGAAAACTTCTTTTAACAGAAAGAAGTTGGCTGGTTTTGTTCTGTTTTTCTTAAGTAGGACTTACAACATTAATTATTGCCTTCAGATAATGTAAAGGATCAATTCTACCACCTTTGAGTGTATTTGCAAAAACACAGGGCACAAGGGTGAAGCACTACATTTGCTAGACATCTATATCAGGGTGTAGGGATGAATTCAAACACTGCACCTCTCATTACCCAACTGAGAAGATTTTAGCCTGTAAAAAAAAAAGAGGAGCATACTTCAATTGTAGGCATTCATTCCACCTTCAAGTCATACTCTGCAGTTCACAGTATCAGCAATCCTGGGTGTATTTGTTGCCAAGGCCAGTTTGTTTCCCTTTAGGTCGGCCACGATACAGTTCTCAGAACTTGCACAAGTTGATGCTATGTCCACCAAGGTAAAATTTTGCCAGGAAGCATGAAAAGAGCCATAGCACTGCTCTGGGGGAACATTTTGCACCTGAACCATCTCCTGTTGGGGCTGGTGACAAGGTAACAAGGTAATAAATGGTAACAAGGAACCATGTTACCATTAACTTTTCACCTGAGGTCATTAAGTTCTACTCATCCATCTCCATGCATGAAACCTGTCAGCCCTGATTCAGCTGTCCCCTGATTTGGGGGATTTTAAGTAGTCACATTCCTCTGGTGTCAGAATTTATTGCTGTTACCTCTTCTGCTGACAACTCATGACAGAAATGCTTACATTACCTGCTAGCATCCACCCTCCCCTCTGGCCAGAATTAAGGTGTACCATCACTCTGTGCCAAATTCATCATGACATACTACATTATTTTTACACATTAGAACTTCATGGTCTGCTGGTTTTTCCTAATTAGAGGAACACTCCCAGCATGATCTTCCCTGGGCCACAGTAGTGCTTTGATGCTTTGGTGTTTCTTTCATTTATGGCAAAACACAAATATAAAATTTTGCATGCTTTCTGCTTAAGAGAACATTAAGTGCTTCACCCACCCCCTTCAGTGCCAGTCTAGGGCAGAATCTCATATTCAAGTGTTATAGAACCAAAATACTTGGTCAGGTTTTCTATGATCTCTGTGCAGTACCTAAAATTAATGTTTGCTCTGTTGCTGCCCAAAACACCTCCACCTTTTTCACACAGAAAAACTACCACTTAAAAAACTCTAAGTTAGCTCATGCACCAAAACTAAACCCCACTTATTTATTGCTAATAACCTGGACCCCCATCAGCAAGACACTCCCTGTAGATGTCCTGGCACCTCCTGAATCAGAGGCAGAAAGCTGTGTCCAGACCACCTCTGACAGCAGCTGGATCTGTGAAGTCCATTATCTGTTCTGCTAAACGAGAGATTAAAAAGCCATAGGAAAGTCCAGATAATTGCTAGGCTTGACAGCAAGAGCAGCTTAGGCAACTTTGCAAGTGTGAGAACCAGTTCTGCCCCCCGTTAGACTTGTGACTTCCTACATGTGTTTGTGCTTTCACATGGCTTCCTCTAAAGAAAGAGCTTGGCCAGACCACATGTCCTACTTTCCAGTGTGCCTGCCAAGGCCGTGTCTGCCCTGTGTTCATACCTCTTTTTGCAGTGTTAAGGTAGCTGGGGTCAAGGGGAGAGAAGTAAAGGCTTACCACACATTTGTTATTCAAAGGAACATTGACCTCCCAGTCAGTTAAACAGTTGAAATGGTTTTGTCTTAGTAACTTGGAAAAACGTTTGAGAAAAGTAAAACGAAAAAACTTACATTTTGCTAGAACTATTTTAGAACAGTGAATTTTGCTTTTCCTTGGATCTCAACTTGTTTACCTTGAAATCATTCTGTCTGTTCTAAGAGAGTTGTCTTCCTACATCAATGAGACCAAACCAAGTATTTTCACCACCCAACATTGTCCAGAGTCATCAGCTACTTCCACTACTGTCTTGAAACCATCTGTTAAGAAATAAACTTGGGGAGGTGAGAATCATAGTATCCAGGATGGCTGTGAAGCTCTACGGTCTGCTTTCATGCAGTCCTAGCTTCAGCTACCCCACCATAGAGACTTGTGTGGGCACTAGTGAATGCTAAGAATGCCTTAATGAGAGATCTTTCACATCTCTATCCAGGCTAAGGGAACAACAATGGAGAGCAGTAGCAGAGATCTAGCTAGTCCCTATAAACACACCCTGAAAAAGATGTTCCAGCAAGTCTAGAGTAGCCCATTATACTGTGAGATAGCAGGGGGCATCCTGCAAAAATACAGTCACTCTGAGCTCACATGTGAAGTGTCCATGTAGAGCAGTGCAGAGTGCTTGGTAGCTGTGCATGTATTGCCCCACCCCTTAGAGAACAGGCCAGGGTCACTGTTCTCTCCTTGGTTGACAGACAAAAATCTAGCCTTCTTTCTGCTTCCTAGCACAATATGCTTCCTTTCAAAAACTAGGATGCAAAGAGGTACAGTCCCTAGGCTCAAGGGACTGCAGCCATGCTTTTTTCCCAGAAGGCCTGGACCTTTGCAGACTGTTCCCCAAGCACAACATGCAGAGGAAAGCTCAGCTCACATACACTGTACTCAGACCTCCATCATGATCTCAACATTGATATGGTTTGGGAAAAAGTAAACACTTTTTCCCAAAACTTTCATTTCAAACAAACAGCAGCTATGACCTAGTCAAAGATTAAACTGCACATGAAGCTGGTGGGGAATTTTCCTCCTCTTATCTTAACGTCAATATATTCATAAATATTTACATGAGTTCAGGATAGCAGGATCATTTGAAGACACAGGCTTTAGCCTCTACAATCTTACAGTCCGTGTTCAGTTATGTTCTTTTAATCCATACAGACTTTTAGCAACTGATAGCTTAATTTAATGAGCTGCTGTATTGTACTATGATGTGTCAGACTGAGCAGCTTGGCAAGCACATGCCCCAAACCAGAAAATATCCAAAAGCTAACACTCACAGCTTCTTGACAGAAATAACCAACAGAGAAGAAACCTTGAAGTAGGAGGTACAGCCTAACCATGAGCACTGAACAGCTTTTCTGTATATATTTTCCCTCAAGGCAAAACAGTAATTTTCAAATACAAGGGGAAATTCAAAACTGGGAAAGGAGCATGTAATGCAGTGCGCTTGTTTAACTTGGTAACACAAAATTTTATACAGAGGGCTGCAGAAGGCTCTTGTAGATTCATTGATTCATTTCCTTGCCACAGCTTAAGGCATTCTGCAGCAGCTTAGCCTAACTTTAAAGTTTTCTTTCCTTTACTTTATCAAGATCAAGAGTCACTTAATATAAAGGATTTAGTAGCATTCCTGAAAAGTTTAGTAACACGTACAGCTAAAGGCATCTAGAGCTAATATAGCCAGCATCACCCATTCCCTCAAAGAAATTAAGCATTTCTGCAGGAGAGCACAAGAGTTTTCAGCTGTGAGGATTTAGGGATGTGCTACAGTTATCCTGCAGCTTCTTACCCTCAGTGTTTATTTCCATCTTCCTCCTAAGGAGCTGACACTGACTATCAGAGGTAGATGCTGCTTAGATCCAGGTCAACAATTCTGATGTTCCTGACTTGTAACATTCTCCTTCTGCTGTAATTTTAAGAGTCTCTGGGAAATTCTAAGATATTTTAGCATGCAAGTCCCTTTCTCTTAACAGGGCCTTCATGATCAGCTCAAGTGATGCATTAAATGTAAAGGTTTTAGAGCCCAGTTTCTCCTCACAGTAGTGCCACTGACTGCTAGGAGGGAAAATTAAAAGTCCCTTGGAACTGTTTTGCATAAACCTGGATAAACCAGTATCTTTTTCAAAGACAATCTTTCCACTTAGTCACAGTATAACAGCAATGCATTAAAATGTAACAAAATTATTTCATGGGTCAAGGTTTCTCACCTGTAATTGACAGCTCTGTTTCTAGACTAGTTTAAGGAGGCTGGAACATGAAAGGAGCTGCCACTTGTTATAACGTGGAATGTGCTATTCTGAGATACATGCCTATATTCTGGGGTCATTTCTGCACTTTTGGAACATAAAAAAATATTTGCTACAAACTCTGAAAAGATTTAGCACAGGAAAGAGGCAGGATTTCTGCACAAGAATAAAACCATTGAGTTACTTACTTTCCACTGAATTTGTTTTAGAAATACCTAACAATTTGTGTAATTCCACATTTTGCAGACAGACATCCATTTTTGCACATGTCAAAGCTGAAAGCTAAGCATAGGTCAGTGAAACAAATGTGCAATGCTGCTGTGGAACAAATTATCTTTCAATATACACATTCAGCATCTAACAGATTAAAAACCAAATTCCCCTGAAGATCTTGTTAAAGTTGCCTTTTTTTTTTTCCTTTGGAAGGCATTTCGCTAAGGATGTCTTTCTTGCTTCTCTTCTCCTCCCCAGCTGTTTTATCAAAATCTTCCTAATCCTATTTCAGGTGGCTTTTTGCTTGAATGACTTTGGGTTTGGGGGTTGTGGTTTTGGTTTGGTTTTGGTTTTCTTTTTGGTTGGTTGGATTTTTGTTTGTTTGTTTAAGGTGTTTTACTTTGTCTGTCAAGCAGCTATTTCTAGACTAGAGATGAGAGACTCTAGATTAGCCCTATGCCCTTGACAATAATTATTCTATAGAGAGATAACATTTATAATCCATTCACATTTTTGGCAGCTGTCAGACCAGCTGCAGCATGCTCCATTTTATTTTTTTTTTTTTCCAGAGAGAAGTTGTCCCAAGCAGGGATGAAAGGGAGTTGTTTCTGGTTCCCTGAGTATTTTCACAATCAAGACAAATATTGATGTTTGAATCATCAAGCAAAACCTCTACCAAAGAGCCTGAGGACTGTAATATTACCTCAAGGCTGAAGCCATGCAGAGCTGTGACAATGAAGCACCTGGATTGCTCTGTTTATCAGTCCAGAGTGATATGTGCTCAGCAGGACAGAATGGTGTGGCACCAAGGTGACCAGGAGCATGGGCTATCTTTGATATCAGTTCCATGGGAGCTCTGACCAGGGTGTTATCTAAAGCCACCTTTTGCACTCTCTGAAGATTAACATTCAAGGTTACCAGCAATAATTGCAGATCAGAGCTGTTCTGTCATATCACTGGGAGCTTATGTCCTTGTCTTTGCTGTTGCAATTTGCTGTGCCTGAACACGTGCCTGAGTTGTCACAGTGGATAACTAGAGCTTACTATATGCACTACCTGTAGGGGCACAAACATAAGACCAGCCAGACTGACCCAAGTTGTCTATCCAGCCTGATATCTCATCCTCAGCAGTGGGCATTATTAGCAGACACCCACAGAAGAAAAAAAAAAAAGGCATGTGACACCTGCCTTGTCTTCCCCTACCTCCAGCCATTTGTAGCCAAGGGAACTGGCTGAAATCTGATGAAGTTTGTTCACATGCTAGCACCTTCCAATTATTTTCATCTAGTTCCTAGTAATTCACATGTGGCCTCTAGTACTTGTATTGAAGAGAGATTACACAACTGATCCCTTCCCACACCACTCAGCTCTATGTAATTCTATTTCTCTCAGTCTTCTGATTTATTCCCAATATAGAAACTTTTCCATACTTTGTATCAATATTTTTTGCCCCCTCTAGTCTTTCTAATGTCCTTCTAAACCAGATGTCATATGCTGATATGAGGAAAACCAGCACACCATCCAGTAATCTAAGCACAGGTGAACCATAGGTTGATGCAGCAGCCTTCTGGTTTGGCCCTGTTCCTTTCTGGAGCTTTATTTGCTTCATTACCAATAAGCACTGAGCTCCACAGGACTATTTATTATGACTCTACATTCCAGTTCAAGCTGGTCCCTACTCTGACTGAGCTTCCTAGCCTGGATCTGTGCCAGAGTGTGAGACAACACACAGGAATTGTGTGAAAGTGCTAAATAACTCGACATTGCATTGCACAGCTTGCTCTTTAAACAAATGCAGCCACCCGCATGCCTGACAAAAATCAACGTGGAAAGCCTTGGAGACTTTTGGATACTTCTTGCTTAAAGAAACCTCAGTAAAAAAAAGAGAAGGGTAAACGTGTGGGAAGAAGCATGTTCTCACGTTGTACCTCAGGAGGGAGGTGGCCTTAGGTAAACACAGCAGAGAAGCACAAAGAGCTCATATTGCACTCCATCCCTTGACCTGATTTGATCTGCTTTTATTCTTTCCCCTAACAAAAAAAAAACCCCATACATGAAAAGCTTATGCAAAGGCACTCACATGTTTGCCTCAGGAGTGATTGTTATTCACGCATATTTAGAAGAGACAAAGTACACACAGAGCCAGTAAATGTACTGCACCCTTAGCTAACCTGGAATAGACACAATGGATATTGAGCAGCACCAAGGTAACGTGCAGGACTCCTACTGACTAGCCTTACTGCAACCAGGAAGCACAGACAAAGCTGTTGAGCCTGGGAGAGCCAAATCTTCCTCGTGTCTGCTACCCACACTGCAACATTAAATCCCCTTTGGCATGCAGACTTACTAGGAAAGCAGCCCATCTTGTTGACCTTTCTTTGAGTTTTGCACCTCTACTTCAAGCCAACGATCCCAGCATATAACTAAACCACTGTTGTACTAAATTCTCCATACATTGTCTTCTACTCCACCTTCCACTGTGGCCTACCTTACAATCTTCATTCTTCTCTACCTGCAGTCTTTCCCTACCCTTTTCTCACCCCTAAGCTCACTGACTTGTATTAACAGCTTTTCTATTAGTGACCATGAGGAAGGCCAGCCAGGCATCCATCAATGTCTCAGCAGCAACAATAAGCCACGTGCTAGTTGTCAACTGCTCATGTTTGATGCCCCCACTATGGTAAGCTGTAACAGCAATAGCTATTCCTAGATCTTTGGCACTCAGCATTGAGTGCATTGCAAAGTCAGTGCCTCTGGAGAGGAAAAAAAAAAAAAAAAAAAAAAAAAAAAAAGGTTGCACATACTGCTCCAGGCGTGTTTTGTGGCACTTTGGAATTCAGCTCCTGGGGCAGCATCACTCCAGCATGTTGACTGGCACTGCAAAAGATCAACACTCCAGAGTTGAGAACTAAGTTTGTGGATAAACACTTTCCACTGAAAGTACTGTTGAGAGATTTTACAAGTTCAGTGTAAAACAGTTTCAGTGGCATCTAGGTATTATGAATTTTTTACAAGAAGCAAACACATTTTACTTCTTCACTTGAACGATTCAAACTTAAGATTAAAAACATATCATAAGGAAAGTAACATGCCTCACTCCATTCTAAAAGGAATTTTCATTATTCTCGCATCACTTACCAAAACCACTACCATGGTGTACATGGATATACCTGACACTATTTAACTCTTTGATTCAGCTTGTAAATAAAAATATCAACTATAAGCACAACTATATTAGGAAATAATCCGTACTTCACACAATCTTTGCAAGGTAAAAAATACCCAAAACTTATCACTTTCAAACAGGTATCTTGGATTACTTTTCTGTTTCATGGTTTTCAACTCCAATTTAAGCATGCATATGATTACAAAAGAGCAGCTGCACTCATGGTTAAGGGTAGACATGTGATCAGGTACTTTTGCTGAGGAGAGTATTTGTTACAATGCTTAGTTCTTCACAGAATCTAAGCCTTCCACTTCAGGTCAAACATTATGGCAGTCATTGATCTTAAGACAGAATGAGACAAAAATAGCTTTAAAAAAACAATGTTAGTTGCACACATCTATAGGATTATGCAAACTTGCCATAAAATCACTCTGATTTTTATGAGGTTTACCTGTGTTAATACAAACTGTTACAATGGAGGATGACTTCCAAAAATATGCATTTTATAAATGCATAAAACTTTGCTGTAGAATTTTGAGTACCACTTAGCTTTGGGATGCTTGCATACCTTGAAAGTGAAGTGCATTCAGTAAAAAGTCTTGATGGTTTTCTCCCTGCCCTGTCATTTGGGAAAGGACAAGAAAACTTGTCCTGCTGTGACAGCACTGCTCTTAGTCTTGGAACATCATTAAGAGTCAGAATGTCATTACTAAGCTGTGTCCTGATGAGGGGTTTTCCCCTCACCCCTACCTGTATTTCCTGTTCAGGCAATAGCACCAGTGGCAGCTGTAATGGATAAGTCTGGTTGTGTGGATTCAGGAGAGGCAGATAAAACAATAGTCAAGGGCTGATCTGAGCAATGCACCCACATAACCACAATGCTGGTCAAATATGTAAGTATGTAACTGTGACTAAGTCAATCATCTTACTCCATAACTAGTGGACAGCCCATTGAGTTCTCCTGTGCAGCAGCAGGTTGTGCACCAGGATCTTCCCTTGAGTAGGGACACCTCTCTGAGGCCACGAGAATCCCAACTGCATCAGGTACTCAGTAAGTGAAGGGGGAATAGCATGCTGAAATGTTGACTAAGTGACATAAAGGATTGACTGTACACATATAATCCCTTAGACAAACTGTTGACCAAGCCTGGGACTAAGTGGGGATCTGTCTGCACCTAAACTACCCTCTGAAAAAGAGTTTAGAAGGCAAGGGGGGTGTTTTCTGAACCTTGCAACTCAATGGAAGGGTCTCCTGACAATTTTGTCTAACTCTGTCCTCCATATGGTAAAGAGCTGAGAATACCTTGCCATTGAATCTTGCAAAACCACGGTCATATTTACCACTGGCCTTTGATAACATATTAATAAGCATATTGCTACTTCTCTCTCACAAGTGAAGTGCTTCACTTCATCCCCGACACCAAAAGTGCTCTCAGATTGCACACGTCATCACAAATATACAGAAATATAGTAGAAAATAAAAAGTCCAGTCACATAATTGAGTGGCACACAAATGAACATAAAATAGCAGAAATCCTCTTACAAAACAATCGTAGGATTTCATAAGAAAGAAAACTTCTGATCTTAACATGGTATCAGCCTGTCACATGAGTATCACATAGGTGTGACTGGGCATTAAATAAATGCTTTCAGTCTTTTAAGGACAGAGAAACAGTTGAGAGATTGTCTGCTTAGTAATTGCCATAACAGAGGCAAGGGGTGAACCCAGATCTTCAGGCCTGTGCTTTAGCCTCTACTGAAGCTTTCTAGTACAACAGACTAAGTGATTTCTAACAGCTATTTACAATACAAGTTAATTTTTAGCTACAGAATATGACCCTGCAGGAATGAATTCACATTTGCATCCCTGGGTAATAGGCCGCTATAGGAACAGTTTATGACTTGGATACTCCTGTATCTTTATAGCAACATTATTTTTCAGTTTCACATCTCTCCCAGATGTTGCAATTTCCTGCAGAATTGCAATATATACAGAAACTTTACTTATTTTTCCAATATACAAGCATTTATTTCCTAATACATAATATTACTAAAAGTGGCAGTCTATTACAGCAAGTTTGTTAAGCCTAGTGTTAAAACTCTTTGTAAGCCACATTTATTCTAGGGGTATGCTTATTCCACAGGTTCTGATCTTATCTTTAGCCTGTACTGAGAAATTACTTCCATGAACTTTGGAAGGTCAACTTGTTAAACATCTATCCACTCTCCCCTACTCTTCCTAATCTTCTAGAAATAATAATTAACTTAATTTTCTGAGAAGGGGATGGTGACTTTATACCTAATTCACATATGTTTTAGATGACTCATATACGGCAACTATGCTGCCTCCAAGGGGTTTTCCATACAAAAGTTCCTTACTGAAACTTACCAAATAATTCTTTTTCTGTTCCTTATCTCTCGAGCCAAGAAGCAACATACTTCTCTAAAACTTGCAAAAGATGGCTTCATGCCTTGGTACAGGTATAAGCTCGTCAAAAGCAACAGGCCACAAAGCAGATAGTTCACATTTGGGACTCTGTTGGGAAATGAAACAATTGAGTCAGGCAGAACTCCTTGCCAAATACCTGCTCACAACATCAGATCAGTCCTTTAGAGGTTCTGCCAAAGTCTTTGGAAATCCATTGCCCAATACCGTTTTCAGAATACTTTGGGAATATTCACTGGACCAGAGCAGATATTTCGGCAGCTTGCTGCAGGAGTGTTCGGAACATCAAAAGAATGGGTCTAGCAGAGGAAGGCAGGTTCACTGGTTCCAGCTGTCAGGGGGAGAAAGAGCCTGAAGGGAACAAATGCATCTCTAGCTGATCAGGTGCAACAAGTCCTTGGAGGAAGCTAGTTAGTTTCAGCAGCAACCAGCTTCTACCAGCAGAGAGGTGTCACAGAATACATCCTATTCCACAGGACAATGTTCACCACACCATGACCTGTATTTCCCAGTTTTTAATGTACTGTGCTAGCTCACATCTCCAGAGATGCCTTAACTGCTGAGGAAGTCCCCTACTGAGAGGCCAGCAGGTACCCCACATCCCTCAAACAAAACCTTGCTGGTTTATTGAAACTCCTAAACATAAAGCTGTTTTGGAAGAAGTCCAACATATACAAAAAGTGTCTGAGCAAGACATTAAAATAAGCCTGAATTTCAAGTTTATAGAGTTTCATTATAACAGTCTAGTATCAGGTATCATGGAGTTCTTTCTGGCAGGGTATCAGTGATGGATGAAAGGGAATTTATTAGCCAAGATACCATAAGGGAGCTGCCAGAATTGCATACAACCTTAGCCAGTTAGTTCCTTGCTTTTAGAAGTATATTTTTCATAAAAACTAGGATTATTTTCCTCCTGGTTTTACTCAGTTTAGTGTTAAGCAAGGCAGTCAGCCTTTAAGGGATAGAACAATCGACAATTTTCCAGCTTGTAAATGCAGCTCATACATGTTAATTGCCTACTACAATCTCTTAATCTGAAACCTTAACAAGAATGAGGCTGTTTGAGGGTAGGGGCCTGTCAACATTCCTGAAAATTTACTCTTGGAATATCTTGTGTATTTTGGTTCTGAGAGTGGTCTGAGCCAAATCACACCACGTTAAATGGAAAAGCCTGCTGAAGCAAAGGTGAGCATTCCAGTTAGCTTCACGGGCATTTGGATTAGCCCTCCTATCCAATTGAGATATTGTGATATGTTTATAATATAGGAAAAGGCACAATGTTTTTCCATATGCAGGTAGTAATCTCAAAGTGATAGGAAAGAAACCTAGTAGAGAAGATTAATCAAGCCAGGCTCAGATTGCTTTTTCTAGCAGGGCTTTGCATCTTCCTAGAAAACACATTTGCATTCCTAAGCATGGAAAGACAAATTAATATAAAAAATTATAAGTCTTGTAGAGTTTCAAGCTGGACCAGTCTCCCTCCATCCTACAACTGTCAAAGGAATGCCCAGAAACACATTTTCCAGTCTATGTACATGCATAAACCACAGTAACAGTAACCAGTTAAAGTACAGTCTATGGCTCAGGGGCTGCCAATCCCTCTCCTTTTCTTAGGGATGTGTTCCTAACCTGTCTCTAGAAGAGTATCTACAAAATACGTTTATTCAGATTCTTCTCAGAAGACAATAGAAATGAAAGAAGGTGCACAACTACTCACAGTAAATACACAGCCCCACATGATACAAGAGTATTAAATGTCTGTGCAAAACATCAAGTTAATAAACAAAACCAAATTAATTGTGGAAATCCTAATCTGCTTACAGTTGTATTTATGGTAGCAGCTTCTTTAAGTTATATCTTGCAAGTCTTTTCTTCCCCCAAGTCACAGCAGCAGTCTGTGCAAATAATTTGGAGTTGATCTGAACACAGCCTGTTGCAGTCCACCACATGCTGCTTCCATTTATGTGAGAACAGGAGTTCACAGATCCCTTTCTTGCTTTTGAAACATCTTCAGCTGGCTCTTTCAATTCCCTAACTGCTGGGAGCAGTACAGATATGCTATTGTTTCTCCAATCTAACATCTGAACATTTTTAGCCCCTTACAAAAGCTGTGCAGGCAACTCCTGAAGTGCCAGTTTGAGACTGATAGGTACATTTCTAACTTTTCAGCTCCAGGGTTTTATTCGTGCTGACAAAGCTGCCATGCTCACCCACACTGATGAGACCATACTGATAACTTGGCTCTTAGCTTTCTCCTCCCTAGCTCATCTTAATAAATGTCTGCCAGTAAGTTCACTACACTTTTACCTTTATTCTAACTGGCCCATTCAGGGTATTTCATTAGAGCTAAAAAAAAAAAAAAAAAAAAAAGTCAAGTTGTGTCTGAAAAGGCCTGTTCTAAGCTGGATTTCACCCACATCTAACACACACATACTGATCAAACAAGGAGTGGGCAAATAAAAATCTCATCATTGGTGAATAATAGCCAGTTATTTCCTACAGTTCAGTTGGCAGAAAAAAATTGAGAGAACTCACATATGAAATTCAACTGCAAGCAGTTCTGAACTCAATCAAGAGAACAGTACCCACAGTTTTGCAATCACATTACCCACATTTACACATTTACTTTAACCATATAATCAAAGAATAAAAGACTCTGATCTGAGAACTCAAAGATGGAAAGGGTGCCAACGTTTTGTTGAATTAGAAGTGCCCAATCAGCACAAGTCTGGGATGTTGTGAAAGATAAAGACTCACACCCAGAGAAACCAGACGCCTGTTACATTGCAAAGGCATCCAGCTTCCTAACATAGTGAACTGTATTAGAGCAGAAAGCACTGGCACTTGCTCTCCCCAGGGAGAGGACCCCATATGGACCTCAGCAAGATAAAAAGTAATGAGTCCTAGTGAGGGAGGAAAAAGGTTTTCATCCTTTTCAAGAATTAACTCAGTTACACAGCTTGTTATAGCTCCCTGGATGCTCTCTATTCACTGACCACCACTTAAATTGTTGGAAGATGTGACAGTACACCAGTGACCTTGCAGTAGCAGAAGGGGCTTTACTTCTGTTTGTCCTGTGCTTCAGAGCACTTTTCAGTTATGCCTAGATATTTAAAGTGTTAAACATAGTATATGATTTTAAAAGCAATGGGTAGAAAGATTTAGAAGTCCTGTGTCTTGACACAATCACTCCAGCACCAAGAGTTATTTCCTAATCTCTTTCTATGGCAAATGGGAAAGACGCAGAGGAATAACAGAAGACCTCTAATGTGAAAGGCAGAGTTTACATTGTTAGTAAAAAGCATTACCTGATAGATAAAAACAACCTAGTTAATAAGGTTATCTCCAGATTTGAGCAGCATTTGATAAGTCACTTCAGGTCTTTGAACTTTCTATCCTCTGTGGTTGTATTACATGTGCAGGGAATATTTTTCAAAGGACGCTTGTGCAGCATTGAGAAAAATGAGGTCGCAATCTTTCTACAGCTTCAAAAGCTAATACAAACAATTTAAACAGATCATTTCTACAGACCTAGAATGATGAACATCTGATTTTTTCACCACATAATTAAAGGCTTTTTCCAAATATATAAGTATACTTTTCATGCCTCTGGATGAGTAATCTGAAAACCCCAGGACTTGGTATATTAACATCACAATAGAAACTGAACATGTTCCAGAATTACTTATTCATGGTTTCTTGAGGGGTTTTTAAGTTATAGACAGTTATATTAGTATTGAATGAGTAAGATATATTACTCTCCATAAAAATACTGCCTCTCTTCCTGTGGTATTTCATTGCCATGTCTCTAAAACCAGCATGGTCCTCATGAACTCCAGCTGGCACATTCAGAAGACTTCTAGCCACATATCTGTATTCAGTGGCCTACAGCCATACCTCCTAAAGCTTTTGTCTCATACAGCTTCACAACAGGACTGGTCAAGCCATATTTAGATGGAGATTTCCAAGGAAAATAGCTTAACAATCATGAAAGCTGAGAAGAATAGTCTGAATGAGATTACACAGTATGACTGCATTCAGAAGGTCATACCTCAGGATACAGGTGTCCATTCCAGTTCCATTCCAAAGAAAAAAAAACCAAACAAATGCAGCACATTACAAATTGAAATATATGCAGTATAGTTTTCTATATGTTAGTACTGAACAGACTCCATCAGGATACTTGAAGTGCCATCTTGTGGAAGGTCAGTCTGAGCTACTGAGCAACACTGGCAACCAAAAAAACACCAAAAACATTTTAAATCCAGTTACAAAAGAAATTCAGATATAGTATCATGGTCAGATTTAGATTTTTATCACTACAGCCTGAGGAATTAGCAAAATACAGTAACAGTCAACAAGCTGCTGGCTCTCAGTCCAGTATTTTTGCCATTATAGATACATAAATATTGTGAAGATCAATCACTTAGCCCAGCTCAATCAGAAACCATCTCACTGCAGCCAAAAGAGTTAAAAAAAACTATATGGTGTGAAAAGAGGATTCTAGACCAGTATGAGGCATTTTTTAGATGAAAAGAACTATGTAGGAGACTTTGCTTTTGAAATAAAACAGCTGTCAGCTTCAGAAGACAGAACAAAACCTGTGCTGACACCACACCACCACATTCCCAGGAAAGCAACAACGCGGGCTCTGGCTTCATAACAAGGTGAATAATACACTCAATGCCAGTCCATCCAGCAGAAGTGTAAGTCAGGGAAAACTAGGATAAAAATCTGCCCATGAGGCTCCAAGAAGACCAAATGTTTATTCTAAGATTAAGTATTAATATTTTCTTTTCAATAAAAGGAGGCAGGAAAACAGAACTTTCATGTGTGCAAGATGCCCACCAGCCTTGGCACAGAGGGAAAGCAATCTTAACAACCCCCTTGTGCTTCATCAGGGAATTTAATCTCATTGCACAGGTTGATACCCACTTTGAACAACTTTACATTTTCAACACAAAACCAATTTCTATAAACTGTATTCCACTGTAACCCCAAGAGCTCTGCTCTAATTAAGAAAAGGACTCTAAGGGCATGGTTTGATGAAATAAGCCATCAGCAGCAGACAGAGCTAAGTCACCCTATTTGTCCAGCTTTCCAGTCAGTGGTTTGCCATTCGACCCACTCTCTGCCTACAGCTGTATCAACACACTGTTTGTTGTGACAGTCAATTAGAATAAGAAGCACACTCCTGTTTAATAGAAAAACTTGCTTGCATCTTCTCTAAGCCAGTAAACACTTTGCCCAGTGGCTCTGACCACTGTATCAGTCATCAGAGCACGAGCTAGGTTCTTGCTTTGCTTTTCATATCATGATTAATATTTCATTGCTTCCAAGTTAATTAAGCATAGTGAAAGATCAAGGTAGCGCATGAAAGCCAGTAGCTGCCCAAAAAAACATTCTTGAAACTTTGTCTGAAGGCGCTCTTGACTATATCCAGGGAGGACAGCCAGGGCCAGCTGAATGTCCAGATTATAAGAAAGGCTTGTGGTAGCAAGGGAGGTCCAACATCAAGACAGAAATTCAATTCAGCTCCAGCAAGGATAACCAAGGTCAGATGCAGGCTAGTGATTGCTAAATAGGTCCATAGTCAACAAGGTCAGGGTGAGAAGTTAGTCTACAGGTCAGAAGCAGCAAGAATCATAGAATCATTTTAGTTGGAAAATCCCCTTAAGATCATCAAACCCAACCGTTAATGAAGCACCGAGAGGTCACCACTAACCCATGTCCCTCAGCTCCACATCTACACAGCTTTGAAACCCCTCCAGGGGTTTCAAAATGAGGCCTCACCAATGGCAAATACAGGATGATCATTGTCCCAGTACTGCTGGTCACACCATTTCTGATACAAAACAGCGCCAGACACAGAGACCAACACACCCACAGCTCAGGAGGAAACATAAACCCCAGTACTGAGCTTACAGGGGCTCCTGAGCCTATGGGTGGGCAGGGTGGAGATCTCAGGTGAAGCTGCCCAGAGACATTTGTCACGGTTTAGAGCCTGCCCTCAGGTTCTCACAGTCAGACAAATAGGCTCTATCGAAATTCCTATCAGTTTGTCCAAGAAGGCAAAGAAATAAATTACGTCAGTAATACCACACTAATACTCTGGAACTCCTCTTTTTTTCACCAAAAATAAGCACATTCAGGAGAATGTGGCTAGCTTTTCCTCCTCGCATTGCTTGCTTTATGGATAGACAATGTCAATCTCTTTGGTTGTTACTCTAAATGGCTCATAAGCACCACTGTTCTCCCTAAGCTTTTAGTAGTTATTATATATGCACATATGTGTGTGTATATCTGTACATGCAGATAAGATGACTGGCATCTAACTGGTGCTCTCAAGCAGCACAGACAACATGGTGCTCAGGAACAATAGGAGTTATTAAAGGAATAACTCCAGCAGAGAATACATCACACTGGAGGTGGGTTCAGTAATAACTTAAGATTTTTAACATTTTATTTAGCTCAACCAGATTGAACTGTCTCCAGAGCAGTTCTGGATCTAATGGAAAAATTTCTATATGACAGTATGCATAAAGGTCATTTGATCCCATGTTCATCCCACATCAGTCAAACACACAGCCAGCATGAAATAGGGCCTCTATTCTGACCTTTCTGTTTTCCTGACAGTGCTCTGACCATTGAAATGTCTGTTCAGTTTGGGTTTAAAAAACTTCAACCATAAACTCAACACTAGCAGTTCTGAAATCTGGATCCTGGGGACAGGTAAGACAGTCACCTGAATCCCAGGAACAGCTTAGTGTCCATTACCTCATCACATTATTCACCTAGCAGAAAAGCAAAAAACCAGCCTGTTTGGCGTGGCAGAACATTTTATCATTTTCTGGGCAAGAGGAGGCTGACTTTAGCTGTGTAACTTCCTGTAATAAAACATACAAAACTAAATTCCCACGAGTTCCTCACTGATATGTCCTCTAGGCAAAGCAGTTCAGAGACCACATGACAAGGTTACAAAACACTAAGAAGTTCTCAATTATTCTTAAGAAAGAGAAAACGCCTCAAGCCTCATGTGAGGATGAGCTGTTCCCTCTCACCTTGTCTGACCCTCTATACCTCTTCTAGCGCTGTGAATTCCTAAGGCTCCTTCATCCCACTGGTACCTCTGATAATCCCCTTTCTTCCAGTTGTGATACACAGGGTGCAAAAATTAGGGTTGGCAGTAACAGTGGATACTGCCCAGATGCTACAGGAAGCAAACTGTGGACAGCTTAAGTCCCAGGCAAGTTTCACAGGCATTGGCTCTCAAACCCAAATGTTTCAAAATTCCCCAGATGAATTTCTGTTCTTTTTGGGGATTTTCTGTCTGCTGGGAACTGTCTTTCACTCTTCTGAAGCCTTAAATAGGCTACAAATCCAATGTTAAGAAATACTTCCTACTACAATTTGGTGTAAAGGTGTCTCCTTCCAACCTCATCATTCACTTCTATACCTCACAGATAGGTATATGCAATTACTTGCTGTGTTATTTGCCTTTAATTTAATTAACTTGACAAAATAAAGTAAAACTTTCCTGACTGAAAGATCTTTCAACATACATAAACTTTACCCAACCTTACTCAGCTTCTACTTCAGTAACAGGTTTACATCCTGCATCTGTCAGCTGCCAGAGTGAAAACTTGACTACTTGTGAAGACATACAGTGTAATGCTGGTTCATAATTCACAGCTCTCAGCTGCACCATGTACCCACAAGGAGAACACTCCTCTGGGACCACCAGAACACCCTCAAAGAGCTAAGATCTCTGCTTACTTTCAAAAAGGAAACGGAAGATGATAAAGTCCATATGCTTAGAGAGTCCAAAGACTTTATTAATAGCTAGAAAGGTTTGTTAGACAAGATTTATATATTTGCTGTATCTCAGTAGAAAACAAAATGTTTCACTCTATCATTCATACCCCAATGCCAGTGTTACAGGCAAAAAGAGCTTCAAGTAGGTAATTTCATTCAATTGAATCTTTAAATCATCATAGGACAGTACTGCTGCCAGGCACAGGTTTTACTAGAAATGGAAAACAATAGCCTGAGAATGACTGTGTCTATTCTGCATTCAAATAAATTTAAGTGACTTTTCTTCACAGAGTAGTTTTATAAATGATCACTGTCTTTTGTTTTGGGGAAATCAGTATCCAGCTTCTTTAACATCTAGTCTACTAACTTGAGCACAATACTCCATGGAGGTGTATTTGTAGCCTCCAGTAACTGGTGAAATCATGGATTCTTTATGCAGAAGAATTTTTAAGTTTGTTCCAAATGAGATAGGAGCATGCAGAGATATTCTGAGAAATAATATCCATTGGATGAAGGAGTTGTTTTCCCACAATATTCAAACATATAAATAATTTTAACTGACATTTTTGTCTCAGCTCAGATTGGATCCTCTATCCTTCTCCATCCTCCTCATTGCAAGGATTAGTTTCTTTAGGAATTTTATTTACTGTCTAATAAATATTTACTGTACTGAAAGCTAAAATACACACTGATTAATGTACTGTGCTAAATATCCATCAATGTCCTAATTGTTTTCAAAGATCAGTGTCCAAATCAAAGTACTAAAGTTATGTTGAAAACATGCTTGTAACAATGTAGTTACGTGGAAGAAGGAAATGTAGAGGAAAAACCCTTCCTGCAGAAATTTACATAGTGAAAAATGGTAACATAAGTTTGCATAACCAAGACAGTGTTAGATAACTGAGGGCAAGGGAACGAGGAAAAACCACCACCCAGAAAAATAATTTGGTTTTCTTGTTCCAAGGCATTCCAAAACCATGCGTCCTTGGAACAGTCCAAATAACAAATCCTCCTTGTACAAAGCTTTTCTGGCACCCTGGTCCAGATCTGCTCCTTCTCTCTCAGTTAATGCTGCACTCACATTCTTTTAGCCCCTCACATTGTGAAACATATGACTTCCATTTACAAAAGCAAAATATTATTTGTGCAAGTTTTTTTCTACCTGCTGGAATGTGTCAGGGACCTGAGAGCAAAAACAGGTCCTAATTGCCCTCATCAACATCATCAGAGGCTTCTACCCAGACACTGTTGTCCATCTGGCCCAGTGACAACATTTAAGGTCCAGACCTTGCTCTGAGCCCTTGAGTTGTATCCAGCCTTACTGCTCCTACCTTGTTTTCAGACCTACCTTACTGCTTAGGACTAGTCCAATGAGCACTATGCCTACCCTGCTTTTTTGTTTAAGTACCAAAGGACTGCAGCCTTTGCTGGGAAGGGCACTGTCTCTGCCCACTCACCTTCACTGCTTGGTGAGTAATGTCTAAGAAAAACAAGTTGTTGTAAAGGGATTAAGTTGAAAAAAAGAATGAAACTCTCCTAAAGGTAAGGGGGCTAAGGAAAGATAAAGCCACAAATCTCTTCAGGTAACTTGAGCAGTTAGAGAAGGAAGGAACTAGTGGGGGTCTCCAATTTGCTCATTGCTGGAGCTAAAGCATCAGCTGGAATCCCTTGCTGGGCTCTGCTCTGTGTAATGACCTTTTCAGCTACCCAAGGTACATACCTGCTGATGGCTTTTGAGAGGAAGCAGTTGCTTAATAAACAGGTTGAATCTAAACAGTAGACAGTTTCTAGATCCTTTGCTAAGACATTTATTTTGTTGTGGGTCTATATTGCTGAGTTTGTCCCTCTTCCATTCATTCCCTATGAATGTAAGCTTCCGAGTGTTACTGTAATTATTTATTTGTAATATGTATGAAACTGCCAGTCTATGTCACAAACCATGTCTAAAATGTCACTTAAAAGTATTAAAGATGCAGCCTTTCATTCCATGCCTTACTGTTTAATTCTCATCCTTGTGAGCATTTTCAAGGAACTCACATTATAGTTGTTTCAGAATTCAACTACTTTCTGCAATTCAGAACTTAACAGCTACAAAGTGTTCTGTAATCCAAATAACTCCTGCACTCTGATCTTTGGTACAGAAACAGATTAGGGGTATGTGTTCTAGACGATACAGATTCATTACTTGGACTTAAAAATCATTCTAGCTCATATTTTAAGTATGTAGCATCTCACAGACAATAGACAAACTAAAATCAAACCTGTCCAAAGAAGCTTAAATAAGCCTGCCCACAGATGCACTTTGTTATTGTTGCTTACTGTTCATGGCATGACTTTAGCATGTTAAATACACAAGTGATCTCAGTCATATCCAGCACAGGCTTTTTCCATCCAATAAGATAAGTGCACATTACCATGAAGTCTGAAGTATATGCTAGTTTTAAAGTAAAACACAACAAGCTCCAAACAGGAACAAAAAGGTCAGTCCTACTCTACACAATGTCAGTGATAAACTAGACTAGTCACAGTATGCCTACTGCAGATTGCAAAATAACGTAATGATGTATGGAATGTCCCTCCAAGAATTTCTGTGCCATATTTCTTATGGCTTCTGAAAGTTGCTTTCAGATCCTGTCCAGAGATCTTGGTTCCAAGAACCAAACCACCTACTGTTTCTAGGTAATGAATAGATGGAAAACAAAGTAGAGTCCATAGAAAAGAAGAGAAGCACTGTGACCCACACA
Source organism: Chloroceryle amazona (assembly GCA_027560015.1). Classification (NCBI taxonomy): domain Eukaryota; kingdom Metazoa; phylum Chordata; class Aves; order Coraciiformes; family Cerylidae; genus Chloroceryle; species Chloroceryle amazona. The sequence continues at coordinate 52,005 of JANHFX010003845.1, forward strand.
GTAACTGAAAGAATTAGGATTGCTCATTCCAGAAAAGAAGGGGCTGAGGCATGAGAATGAATTCTAAAAAATAAAAGGCTGCTGCAAAGCTGAGTGCCAACCAGATGAGGCAGGATACAGTGCTGTAGTTACAGCAAAGATCTAAGTGGGGCATTTGGGAGAAATTTCTCTGAAAGCAGTGTCACCTACGTAATAGGTGTCCTGGAACAAACTGCCTGAGGAGGCCTTGGAGTCCCTGCAAGAGAGGATTTTTGAAAACAGGTTGTATAGACATCTTTCATGGAAGACAATCTATCTTGGAATATGTGGATGGCTGAACCTTTGGATTGCTGCTCTAAAGCCTACTTTGGGGGGGCAAATGTGAGGTGCCAGGATCAAATAATTAGGAATGGTTATTTCTATATTGCTACTTTAACAGCAGATCTGCTTTTAAAGCAGGAGGATCCTAAACTGTTTTTCAGCATGGTCAGGGATCATGAGGATAAGGTACCACTCTTGACTGAGTGCTCATTGTAGACTTTGGCAAGAACTATTAACTCAGGAAATAGCTCACATTTTTTGCTTTGCTTAAGCACTAACTAAAACATTAAAGCAATGCTTTGTTGTTTGGGGTTTTTTTTGTTGTTGTTGGGTTTAAGTCACTAATCGTCTTTTATAGCTCAAGTCATTCCTACACAAAAATGTTTCTGATGAAAGTTTCTGAAGGCATCTAAGTCCCTTGGATGCTTCTTAAAATGTTCATTTCCATTGCTCTGCCCTGTCAGTATTACAGGCAGCTGAACACTTAATCTGGTTCAGATATTCGAGCCTAATTGAAAGCATGACTGCAGCCCATCTCTGGTGCAACTCACTTCAAACAGGTTTTTGCACTTATTCCCATGCTTGACAAAATCTTGCTCTGTCACTGCTGCTCTCCAGCCTGTGATGCTAATGGTTTGTTGTCCTTCACAGCTGAAGGACAGTTATATAAAAGGCTCCACAGCGTTTGCCTGCTAGTATCAGGTGGGAATTTATCCAAGGTCCTTGGTTTCCTAAATAATTAGGAACAGAACAGACTATAATGGAACAATATAAAGGACTTATAATGCCAGGGCCAAGTGCCAAAATCACTCTGGAGTGCTTATGTTAAGATTTCCTGGGACAGTTTGGGTTTATTTATTAACTGTAGACATCTTTTCCTCATGCTAACACTGATGTGTGATCATAATATGTAAAAAGCCACTCTCTAAAATCTGATAAAGTTCCGGGAAAGAGTTATACAAGTTCCATATATAAAACGATGATGGAAAAAAGCAGGATCCATAATGACTGGACGTTTACTTTCATTGCAGAACTACAGCTGGTACAAGCAGATTCACATGTTTGTTAGAGGTTTATGTTTATACTTTTCTCTCTTTGTGCTGGTAGCTTAGTATGAAATAGCTTGGACTGACTTTTCAGAGAGCCTGAGGACTCGCAACACCAAACAGCTGCAAACTGTTAGTTACAAAGAGAAGAGAGCTTGTGACTTCTTTGAAAAGAAGTGCAAAGAATCCAATAATCCTGTTGAAAAATACAGCTTAAAGATATGAAGCAGTGGTTAATATAATCAGTCACATGAAAAGTGTCCTGGTTGGAGGACTGAGCATAGGGTGTAGAAAGGCCCAGATTGGCTTTAGCATTGCTTAGTCTCAGGAACTCAGGTCTTGATCTCAGAAGGCACCTCCTTAATTCTACAACTCTCTTTAGGCAGATTAAGGATGCTCCTAAATTACCTACTAGACTGGAGCCAGATTGTACAGCACTGTGTAATTAAACCCAGAAAGTAGGTGCTTGAAGATCTCCTCTGTGGAACTGGAAGCCTGAGACTTTTGCATGCCTTGTTTCCAATGAGACACAAACCTGAGCTGACTTCTCTGTAAAACTGATTCTTGTCAATTCTGTGGCTGTCAGGAGTGAAAGATATATGAAAATAGCTGCCTGTATTTTATCTGTCTGTGAGTTTCCTATTAGCCAGTGAAACTGTCAAGGCCAAGTTTGTCAAATAGCTGCAGAATCCTGGGAGTTCTGTATATATGTCTCGGTGCTTTTTCTGTTTATAAGAAACAAACATTTCAGGGAAATATTTACTTCACTGAAATCACAATATTTCTGGTGAATTAGGCCTGCCCAAAAGGCTATTAGCCACATGGCAACACTCACCTGAACAATGCAGCAGTGACCTCTGCTGCACAGTGGATGCACTTCATACTTGTCTGCTAAATTAAACCTGCTTGTAATACTCCAAGTTAAAAGCATTTTTTTTTTCAAAAACAAGTATTCTTCCCTCAGGGTAAGAGCATTCCTCTTTATAGGAATAATAATTAGGAGGGCTTCAAACTGCAGAAGATTATTTTTCAAGTTACTGGCCTGAACATACCACAACTATGTTTGAATTTCATTATCAAAACCAGTATTAGCATTAAATTAATCTTGAACTACCCTCATAAATAGTCCTGTTAATTTTATTGGGAAGTAAACTGAGACATAACTGACTGGGTGACTTGCCAGCAGTGACACACAAAAATCAATGGTGCAGTATCAAGTTCAGGGGAAATCATGATTTCAAGTCCTGTTTTTTAATCACAAGATCATCTTTCCCTTTCCTGTGCAGGATCAGCAGGATATTAACCAACTATAAATGGCACATGTCATGCCTGTACATTACACTCCATACTGCACATGTGACAAGGAAAAGCAACACAAACGGGAAAAAAGACAGAATACTTAGAATCAAGAGCTAAAAACATTTGATCATATGAGAGCACAAGTTCCATAAAGCAGTCATAAGTCTCTTGATTTCATCTTAATGAAGTAGTGAGCAACCATAAATTCTGTTAAGTCAGAAGGAGTGTGAAACAAACACTCTGTCCTTTCCCTTCCCTCCCACCACTAACTCATTTTCTCTCTCCAATCAGTCCTCCAAGGACTCACATAAAGAATGTGAGTCTGGCCCCTGCAAGCGTTACTGCACGCTTCCCAGTCCGAGAGAAGTTAACAGCTGTCATGGAGCAAAGCTGTGTGATCCTGCACTGCCTCAGCGTGGTGAAACAAGGCTGAGCAAGTAGCAAACTTCCATTCAAATCCTCCAGCCATAAGCAAAAAGCTTCCAGGAAGGTTGTGAAGTTTATTATTTATTTACTGTGGCTGGTCACACCCAATTCTGCTGATAGATAACAGAAGTAAAAAGAGTTTTCAATATTTGAATCTCAGATGTGCAAACGACAGTGAGCAAGTGTTGCAAGCTGGCTTGATGGTGGTATTGGTGAAACACTGATGCCAGCTATGAATTAAGATTGCACCTATGGATTTCCTCAGGAGAGCATTGGAGGGTGGGATTTATGAAGTCTGAGGGCTCTAACTTCTCAGCTTAGACTACTGAACATCCAGGTCTCATATAAAGATCCGTATTTATACAACAGTATCAGGAAAGTATGGAAAAAAATACAAGGGTTTTAAAAGAATATAAAATGAAAGCTAGTGCAATATACTGTACTGCTGACCAAATGCAGCTGTTCTCAAAATATTGAACACTAATTCCAGAAGTTCTGCTGGGAAGAACATGGCAAACTGTTCTGTACTCAAACCAGGCTTTGCTGAGATGAAGAAAACCCAGAGGTATTCAAAGGAATAGATTGAATCAGATACAGAAAGAGACCAGACATCCTGCCCAGAGGTAAAGGATATGTAGGTGTGTCTAATCATACAGGCTTGACTACAGACAACAGGCATGGTGATAACAGTTTAAAAACCCTGATCTATCAGGGTTCAGTAGCTTGGTTTGGGATAACCTGGCTGTGATTTTGTTACCACTATGCATACACATGTGACCAGGCTGCTTCAGACTGTAAAGATTTCCTATATACGATCCAGCTTTATCCCCTATCTCCTATATTTCAGGTGAAAACACCCACGTAACATATCTCTTCTACAAGGTATCTTATTATTGTCTGAATAAACAAATGACAGACACTATACTCCTGTGCCTGCTTGTTTTTTCCCTGTGGTCAGTCACGCCCAGTGGGATAAAGGTGTGCCTCTATTTCACACTGCCTACCTCTGTCTCCAGCCATTTTGCCATTACCCTGTCCTTGCTTTCTGTGAAAGCTTCTCTGCCCTATCTTCCTTCCTCATGGAAGAACTTAAACCCTGTAAAAACGTGATTTCTCAATGTCTTTTTGATAAATGAAATATACAACATTCTCTAGTGTCTTGCTGTGAAGTGGTTTTGCCAGCCTTTAGGTTTTCTGGCAAATCATTCTTTGCTCTTTCCAGTTTTTCAACATTCTTTTCAGACATTTGCTGGAGCTGTGTGTGGATTTTCACCTCACTGGTGCCTCTATCCAAACATTACTGCCCTGATATATAATATCTCCTGTCCCCATTTCAGTTCTGGACATACTGCTTTCCAGGAGAAGTCGTATGGACTAGGTTGGCTCACTATTTTTTTTTTTCCCTTTATGATGCATTAGCTTCAGCCCTACCTTCATGAAAAATGTATTTTGCTGGAATAGTCCCAGCAAGCAATCTCCCTTCTGTATTGCTTGTTAATATTCTCCATATTTTGCACCAATCACAGAAGTTTGACAGATTTCACATTTGTTCTTAGATTATGTAAGGGTTTTTAGGTCCTCTACAAACCACTGTGAAGGTCTACTAGGGATAAATCAAATAGCAGGTCTTTCCAACAACTACTTTCTTAGATTTTTCCTGTAAAGTAGCTCATTACCAACTTCATGTCTGCTTAACATTTGTAAAATACCTGTTTGCTTTCTTAAATCTTTGAAATCTCATGATACACTAAAGCTTTCAATAAAACTGTTAGAGCTATGCAGCTATCCTCTGAACTTGTAATCTCAGTGAATAAACTTTGTTTTCTCAGAAATCAGTATTTCCTATCAAAATATGTTAGCTAACATACATATGATTACTTCTCAGCTGAATCTTTTCTGTGCTTTCCTATGATTTTGCTCAAAATTTGTATCAAGCAAACTTGTCTGCAGTTACCACTTCATTTCTTCTTTAAATCCAGGCAACCAGGATTCACCTTTTGTAAATCCTGGCACCAGTGCTCTTGTGATTTCACAAAACTAAGTTTTACAAAACATTTAATGCTTGCAATGTATTTGATGTTTGAGCCAAGTAATAATCTGGATTCATACATTTAGAATGCTTTGTACTTCTGCCATATTGGCACTACATTTGACACATTCTTTGCAGCTAAGTGTAAAAATATCCCAGAAAGCAGGGATAAATAGATTATCTTAAGGATAGAAAGCACATACCTACTCTGTACCAGTAAGTACATTTATTTACTTAGCATTCATGAACAATTGTCCTCTAAATGAGATCCAAATGTGCATGCAAATCTCACTAGATGCATGGAATGATCTCCTATCGTGACTGGTATCAGGGTGGTGTTCATAGCAGCAATTATGATACCATCCCTCCTCCAGGATGAAAACTGGTAACAAAACAAAACCACAACAACAACAACAAACTGAATCTTTCTGGAGATAACGAATGAATTATCACCAATACTTTAAGTTTGGCAAAACTAAGTATCCAGAAACTAAAGATCTCTTCAGTGGCTTTTTTTTTTGAGAACTTTTGCTTGCAAATGCTTCATAGTCAAATGAAAAATATTTTTTACAGCTGATGTTTTTTCATAGTCTCTATGGTTGTTTTAGGATTGAAGTGCTTTTTAATCCTTGGCTTATAGAAGCAATCAGATTCTTGGTTTTGCCATCAAAATGCAATAATTGATTTATACAGACTTTTTAGTACTGATTTCCGAATCACATATAATTTTGCCACAACCATCTAAGAATGAGTTGTTGCCATTGCTAAAATGAGTCAGGCCTGTTCTTTTCCTCCTAAATCTATTTTTTTTATTCTTTTTAATTTTACACCCTGGACCACATGAAGTAATATACCACCTTCATCCTCAGTTTCCATCACAGACAGTCAGGTTCAAGCTGGCCTCTCCAACATTCCCATCCAACTAGTACATTTGGTTTATTTTAACCAACCTGAATGGGGTCTGTTGAAGGTGTGGCTGGGTTCTCAAGATAATCATCACCTCTCTTGTGGGCACTCTGGGATCATTCCCATCCGTACACTGAACAGTGCACCTCACTTGTGAGATTTGTGTAAATACATGAGCAAAAGCGATGTCTGACAAAAAACTGTTGTAACATTCAGAGAACGGAAAGAAACATTCTAATTATAATCCTCCACAAACTAAAGAACTGAACCTCTCTTTATGTCGGTCCCAGAGTTTTACAGTCCCCTAAGGCTCCTACAGTTTGTGCAGCCCTTTGTTCACACTCACCACCCTTCCTGATGCCTGCTGGAATCCGGTAGGATTTCTGCCTCCTATGCCCTTAAAAAATTACCTCTTCTGACCTTAGAACTGAAGGCTTCTGCTCCCTTCCTCACCTACCAACTGCTGTAAGCTCAAAATCAGCTAAAAAAAAAAAAAGCCTCTCTGCTTAAATTTTTCCATAGATAGTATCAGAAAATATCATCTTCTTGTTTACCATGTAAGTCCCATTCCCCTACAGAACTCACTGCTGCTACCATCAGTTTTGGTAGCACCTTCCTCCTCAAATGGTTATGTATCTCTATCATTTCACTTTACACCTATTTGTTCAGCACTACTACCACAACTCTCTGAGCTATGAACAGCTAAGTGCTATAAATGCACATCAGCCTTGACTTGGCCACAGCTGTACAATCCTCCCAACCACTAAAGTAAAACAAGAGGAGAGAAAGCAAACTTGGGGAAAATGCAGGAGGATAAAACAGCAGCTACACAACACAGCCCAGCAAGTGAGATAATATTCTCAAGATGTGAACTGTCTGGTTCAGGGCCAGAAACAAACCAATGTTTTTCCACCTTGTTTTTTTAAACTGTAACATGCCTTACTTTCCACTTTACGTATGCAGTGCTGCTAAGCAACTTAAGATTCAACTTGCAAGTTGAATCTGTAAAAAGGAAAAGCAATTATGTTACTGTATGCTGAAAGGGACAGTTTTCCTTCCCAAGTAAAACTAAAAATAGTTCCTTGTTTCTCAGAATGAAAATGGGTGTTTTGCAAGTAAGGCTAGAAATTTTTACCAGAAAAACCCACTGATGAAATAGCAGGAAAAAACCCAACCACATTTTTCCCAGTACTAAAAGGTTAAGAGAGAGGAGTAGTAATGTGGTAGCTGGACAAAATTAAATTATGTTGAGGTGCAAGACGGCAAAATAAAAACAGATTTTCTTTAATGCCTTTTTATTCTTGTGGAGACAGTGCTGTGAACTCAGTGTCTTTAAAAATAAGCCATTTTTTTCACTTCTCATATTTGAACACTCAAACTAGGCATTTGACTGCATAAAAGCAAAGCATCATTGTCTTTACAATTCAGCAAAGTATGCATCATATTTTCTTGGAATACAAAAAAAACAGAGCATTTTAATGCTTTAAAATGGTATGTAAAATGTCACAACATCATCTATTGACATGACAAAGATAATTTAATTATTAACATCTATACTGACATTTCTTCTCCTTTCTTTATCCTGTACATGGAGTACTTAACTTCCACTGCCACAAGTCAAGTGGTAGTCAGCAGACGGTTGGGAGTGCTCACTGGATGACTGCACAGACAGCTTCATGAACAGGGTAATACCAAGCAGCATTGAGACCCAAGGGCAGCTTTTGTAAAAATGCAGTTTTCTGAACCCCATTCTCACAACAAACCTGATTCTAGCCACGACTTTTGTGATTTTTACATACTGAATAGACCTATTACCATGCACAAGAACAAAGCCTTTGTCTTCCCAAGCCTCCAGCACACTGCAATGCATTTACCCTTATTTTAGGAAGGAGTTATCTCACATGAAGCCTATTAGAAACTATTTAGGGAAACTTGTTTTTTTTTTCTGATACTTCCCTTAGGGTTTCTACTTGCTGATGAAGTTCCTCTAAACAAATCATGACTGCTTTCTCTAAAAGGATACTACAGATACGAAACTTGAAGCTTGCAATATCTACAGAAACAGTTCCTGTGCTAAAACAAACAAAAGCTTACTCAACAGTCTGTCTTAATATGTTTTTTTGGAGAATATCACCAAAAAAGAAAGGCAAAGATACTTTGAGCACTAAAATTAGATATTTTTTTCAGAAGAAATAACAATACTGTATTTGGTAGCTTTGCCCAATAGCTGTTCAGAACTACATAAAAGTAGCATTATAGCTTACAATACTATTAAAATTATTGTTTTTCAGATTAGTGTTAGACATTCATAAAAAGAACCTACCAAAACTTAATGAACAATCACGGATGTTGTAGCCTAATAAATCCACTTTAAACCCTTTAATACAAACTCATGACTTTCAAAGGGCCTACCTATGAGGGAAGACAGCCTCTGACTACTGGAATTTAACTTGTGTTAAGGCCCTAAGAACACCAACAGTCCCTAATTGTCCTCATCAGCATCATCTGGGGACCAACACTCATGTGCTGTCTGCCCTTTGACCCAAGAAGTGCATTTAAGCTCAGGTCTCGGAGGGTTCTTCTTTTTTAGATTGCTTTGTTGATGTGTTTGAGTTTGTGCTGGTATCTTACTGATGTGGATTTGCTTTCAGACCTGCCTCTTCACTCAGGACTTACACATTGACTGCTAGACCTGCTCTGTTCCACACCACTTCCCTGGGTACTGCAGTCCTTGCTGGTAAGGACAGGGTCCCCATCTGCATCCTGTCCCCTGTGGCTCCTGTTCACCTTCTTTTGCAGAGCAGCCCACTCTTGTAGTTCCCTGATACTAATAATCATAAACATTGACTAAAAGGAGCAACAGAATAGCTTTCTTTTGGTTAAACAAGCATTCTAAAGTATATTGAGTAATGTAAATATAAGATAAATCATTTTGGTAGCCTTTCTCATACAGCTTGTTTTTGTTTCTCTGTGAACAAAAGAAGTAGAAACAAGCCCATGGGAAATTAGGTAAGGAAAAAGAGCAGCTGGGATGGATAGGATTGAAAAATTAGTTGAATTATGAATAGAATTTTCATTGGTGTTGAAATGAACATAGAGTGACTTTCTGAAGACTTGAATCTTGTGGTTAATAATTTTTATTCTTTTTAAATTCAGCTGTATTGAAGCTGCAGCATCAAATGAGTGACAAATAGAGTCTTTAGAGACGCATAAGAACTCACCTCTTGCTGAAGCAGTGCTGATTCATCTTCATGCATGTTTCTTTTTCCCTTCTATCAAGCTCTTTCAAACATCTTTGGGAAGTCAGCATCTTTGAGAATCTTCTTCCTGAGTAAAACATAGTTCAGATTTTTAAATTATTACAATACTATGAAAAGGCTACAGATTGATACAGAGTGCTATGATGGCTTCAGCATTGTACTCCTTGTAGAGCAAGCTTTAGGAAGCTCATGAATGCTTGTTTGTGAGTTCTGAGAATTCAGTTAGAATTGCTAGTAATAAGCTATGACATATAACAGTAGAACTTAATATTTCTGCTTATCGTTGGCATCAGCCTGATTGCTTCATTCACTTTTGTTTCCATGTGGGGAAAGCTTGTAGAGTGTGTATCACAACATGATACTGTAAAGAGACTCTACTGCACTTTTTGAAAGCATCAGGAACTGAGCTTTTACAGCTACAGAAGCATAGTGAAGTTGCTTGTTGTGCTTTACCTGATCTGACTTAATAATACACTTCAAATAATTTTTGACTCTATTAAAGATAAAGGACAGGAAAGTTAAGCACCTGCTTTCTGCATGCAAGCAAGAAAAGGCATAGATGAAACTCGTATGAGCCTCTGACTATGACTTCCTCGTGACATTGTGGGGAGGGAAAAAAATGAAAAAAAAAACAAACCAACCAACAAACCAACAACTTAGATAACCAAAGTTAAGATTCTCCACTGAAACCACACAAAAAATTCAGCTCAAATTGGGTTGACAGGCCACCCCTTAGTTGCTTAACCATGAATATGCTCATATTTATTTAATTATTTTTATTGCAAGTTTGTTTGCAGATAAAGCTTTTGACTTGGGAGGCAACAAGAGACAGGTTTCTGGAAATAGGCAGTCTGAGCAAAGGCAAGCGATTTAAACAGTGCAATTTTTCTTGCTATTAGACATGAAAGTTATATATATCAATCTACCTGTAGAGAAAAAATAAATCTCACATGGGCCACCCCTCCCCTTGATGCCTCTTGAGATAAATCTTTTCTCCACCAACTTTCTCCCCAAACATGTGCATAGCTAACCAGACTCACTTGAAGAGCCCTTACATAATTAAATGAAACAAATTGTCGCATTTTCCCCACCGAGATTTAAAATATTTGACAGCTTTGTGTGGCAGCCCTAGCAAAAGAGCTTAAAAAAAACCCTCACAATTCACGTTCCTAGTTTTTCAACAGTTCAAACCTAATAACAATGTGAAGCAACTGAAAATGTTTGTTGTTGCAGCCTTTCTTAGAACTACATTTCACAGTTATTTTGCAGAAAGCTTTTTTCAAAACAACAGGACTAGAATCCAGCTGTGCTTATAAGACCATGTCCAGCTGGATTCTAAACATCTTTAAGGGTAGAGACTTCAGCCTGTTCCAGAGTTCAATCACCTTTATAGTGTTTTTCTATGTCAGTCCATGTCTGCCTTATACTGGTAAGACCAGAACTGGGGATGCAACTCCAGATGTGGCCTCACCAGTGCTGAGCAAGGTCTCTCTTGGCCTACTGGCAATATTCTTCCAAACACAGCCCAGGATGTTTATTGTCCCTCTTTGCCACAAAGGCACATTGCTGGCTCACATTCAGCTGCTTATCTACTAAGGACCCCAAGGTTCTCTTCTGCAGAATTACTTTCCAGCTGTTTGGTCACCAGCATGTACTGGTGCCTGGGGTTATTCCTCCCAGGTGTGGAACTTGGCGTTTCCCTTTGACATTTATGGGATAGCTCCTTGCTCGTTCCTTCATCCTGTTGAGTTCCTTCTGAGTGACAGCACAACCATTGCTTATTAATCTAGAGAGTCACTAAATCTGGTGTACACAGTGCCAAATGTGTACTGTTGTATTTAGCTTTTAAGAGGAAAATATTTTCTGGAGAATTGCATAACACTGTGTAAATACATGAACCTGAGCCTTCATTTGCCATCTACATAAGCTAGAAAGACCATGGGGTTTCCCTCAGCCTGCTGGTGTTAGGGGTCATCAGCTTCTCTTGCATAATTTCTGAATGTTCCCTTTTTAATGTTTTCCATACATCTGCCTGGCTTACTACCTGCTCTTCTGTACTATTGAATCCAAGAGGAAGTGGGTGTCTGTCACTTCAGGATATGAATAAGCTTTGGTGGCTTTCTGTTTCTCACAGTACAATGGGGGAATTTTCAACAGGTCATTTATTTTTGTTGCTGCTTCCTGAAAAGGAAACAGTGGAACAAAGTCCACCCCATACCATACAGGCTCTTTTCACTCATGCCGCACTACTATTTTCAGCTTTAAAAAGCAAAAGGCAAAAAAGTACTTAGTGATATTAGAGAACCATTTACTTTTCAGTTAAGTTTCTTTGCCTGCATTAAAATGGACAGTTAGATGATTGGGAAGTTAAAACATCAGAATATCAGTCCAAAAAGAAAATTATGCTGCATTATTGCAACATTTTCTTAAACCATGTGACTATTAATAAGGGTATTTTTGGCGTAAGTGTCTGCTCCTGATGAAATACTGACTTCCAAAAAAAAGCTAGCAAGATAGCTTAAGAGGCACATAGTACTGGGGATAGACAGCACTTCACTCCTCTAGCCTGTTTGGACACTGCCTACATATATCTCACTGCTTGTCCCTGTTGTCTCCTCACTTTAACAGGAGAAATGATGGTGATCTCCACAGGCTAAGCAATGACAAATGTACTGGAAGAAAGTGCTAAGCAAAAGCCAAATATTGCAATGTTTAGCCTCCTTTGAGGAGTTTGTATGTAATGTTGCAAACTAAAACATTCAAAAATTCAGCCTTTCAAACAAGTATCTTTTTCAATTAGACTATGTGTAATAAAATCAATGTCTTGTGTTCTTTTTAGTTGTTGTTCAAACTCTTGGGTCTGTAATGAATAGAGTTTCAGAGTTTGATTTGGCAACCTCCCAGTGAAAGCTGAAACTTGTAGAATCATAGAATCTTTAGGGTTGGAAAGGACCTCTAGGATCATCCAGTCCAACTTTCATCCTAACATCTATCCATTAGACCGTAGCCTCAAGTGCTACATCCAATCGTTTTTTAAACACCTACTCAGCCCCTTGATTATGACAAGATCTGTTAACTATTTTATTAATAAATTTTGAACAAGATTGAAGTTCCATAAGAAGATTTTTGGTTGCTTTGGTTTTTTTTTTTGGTCTGAAAAGACCCACTTTCTCTTTTTCCAGGTAGTATCTCTTCACATCAGTGATGTAATTCATGGATTCTAGCCCAGGCTGCTAAAGGCTTCTTTGATCTGTGAAGGGCAGTGACACTTGTGGTTGGAAAGACTGTTGGGAAACCAAAGTAAATGCTCCTTTTTTTTTACATCCTGTTAGTTGGCTGATTTCCATAGAAAAGAAGGAAGTACGCATCCCCAACAGTGCTGGACTTCAGTGTGTTAATGACTAAATTGAAAGAATATGAACTCAATATAGGACACTTTTAGTAGTAAGCAAAGTGTTTTACTAGGTGACTGAAAGTCCACTTACATTTACTGCAGCAATGCAGAATTCTTTCTCCATGTCACTAAATGCAAGGGGCCTTACAAGCCAACTTCATTATACCAACACTTGAAGTTGGTAGCAATCTGTATCTTTCAGATACCTTTACTGTACATGTCCTTGCAATTTTTGAAAAAAAAAAATAAAAAATCACAAACAAATCATTCCCACAATGGAAAAACAACACATAGTTTAGATTAGATGTTTTTTAACAAGTCCTTTTTCATTATTTGTGCTCACTTGCATATTTTTGTATTTCAGAATTGTCAGGTAGAGGAAACACAATACTTAAAGATCAAGCCAATGAAAAAACGTGACCACTTTCCAGTAGAAAATCCAGGAGGAAGGCATGGCATTGGTAAATATGTTAGTGTGTGATCTTCTGTAGGACGGGTTTGGGGGGGATTTGATGACTATAGCTGTATTTTCTCTTTTATTGGAACAATAATTCCTCAGGGAGCAAAGAGGGAGTGCTTGCTCTGTTCATTTGATAGAAGAGCCTGAGTTTTGCTTGGTATGTGTAAAGACTTTGAAAGCCTCCTTATAACCTCTTACATACTTATGCTATACATTCACAGCGAGGTCATACAATCTAGGCTTCTAGCATTTCAACATGAGCTTACTGAAACTATTTATCTGCAGGTATGTAATTGACGGACCTGGAGGTTTGGCATTTCTCCACCCTGTCTTAATACTGTTTAGTACATCACTCTCCCAAACAGATCTCAAATGCCTGGGATGTGGAATAGGGCACTTTTTACAAACCATTTAACAAGTTGAGGTGTGATAGCCTAAGCTCTTTGCAGTCTACAAGTACTTCACCTTGCTTACATTTACATGAATTATGAATTGTATGATACCTGTTTAAGACTTCACTCTTTAAAACACTTGGGTAAAGAATTAATAAATTTCCATGGTACAATTTAATTAGCAGAGGTTCTTGGCACTGCTCATGTTATAGAAACTGCCCAAGGCTGACAGCTGTGAAACTCTTGTTTAGTCATTTCATTAATGACAAGGTGAATGTTATGACCATTTTCTACAATAGCACAGTATGGGTGTTTAACAAAACAATTTCCCTGAAATGGACACCATAATTTTGTATCATGAAGTATCCCATTACAGTGGGCAAGTATTGTGCCTGCTTGGAGTCCTATCTTCTAGAGCAAGTTGATTATATTATTGGCTGCACTCCTGCACTATAGGTTAGGAGTTATACAGATGAAATACAGAGAATTTGAATCCCACAAATTTGAAGCCTAACACTATTTTAATAGTCTTACAAGACCTCCAGAAATACACAAGATGCCCAAGAAACGGCACCTTAGAGCCTACCTCTTTGCCAGAAGTTATCCCATACAGATGCTTAACTGGAATAACCAGATTGAGAAATGATTGAGAAATGACCCTTCTGAAATATTGAAGTGTAGTATTTACTGAACATGCATCAGAGGCTTTGGTATTTGGGTCATCTTAATGCTTCAGTCTTCTGGTACTGTGTCATTCTTTTATTGTGCATACTTGCACAAAATTAAAGATATTCTGGACTTCTGGCATTTTCTAGCCCAGTCTCTTGCTCAAAGCAGGACTGCCAGCAGTGCTGGATCAGGTCAGCCATGGCTTTGCTTTAGCAGAATCTAGAAAACCTTAAAGGTTGGAGATTTTGCAACATGAGTAGTTCATTGCAGCAATGCATTCCCCACCTAGTGAAAAACTTTTTCTAGCATCTGGCTTGAATCTCTGAAGTAGAGACATCTGCCTGTGCCACTAGTTGTTATCTGACACTATGCAACTTTCTCCACTTGCAATGAGAGCACACTGTTGTCTCATGACCAGTTTAACTTCCATCATAGCCCCAACATCCTTTCCAGCAGGGCTATTTGGCAGCCAATTGAGCCTTACTTCTTCTTTGCAACCTAATGTTATCCCTGTGCTTACCACGTAACCAGAAAACAACAGCAATTTTCATCCTGTTTTAAGATCAACCTGACTTAAAAAATCGAAGGGGATTTTGTACTTGTACTGTTGGCTTGATCTACTGCAGAGATAAGCATCAGCTGCACAACCTGCAAGCACCTCTGTGTGCTTCTGTATCTGGGCTGTATCCAATATGGTGGGGTTTACTCTTACATAGTTTTCCCTGTTGACATTCCTCATTGCGGCAAAAAGTAGTTATCCAACCTTTTTCTGTAATTGCTCTCATTAATTACTGTCAGCTAACAAATCAGCCTGTGAAAGCCCATCTGCAGCCACTAAAGAGTTACAGCTTCTATATTCAACCAGGAAATTTAAGATGTTTGCAGGCAGCCAATAAAAGGAGAGATCAACAACGCAGCTGACTCACGCAGGAAAGCTGTGGTAGGACACAGTTCAAAGCTGACTCGCACTTGGTATCTGCAGCAGTTTCACTTCATTGTTCTATAGTTTTTATGCCCATATTTCCAGAGGTAAGTTGATTTTTGTTTCAAATGTCATTTACTGAGGTATTTGAATATTAAGGTAATGTAGAGTTTCCCTTGAATTAAGGAAAACATCTTGACTATTAGTTTCTTTAAACAAAAAAATACAGCTTTACAATTATAAATTTGAAATAAATGGTTTCATAGTGGTCTCTTCCCCCGCCCCTGCCTGCCCAACTAGGGGAGGATGACAAAGATGTCTGAGACTTTTAGTGTCTTATGGAAAAATAATACAAAGTCCTTCATTGCAAAGGTCACCTAGAAAATACTTGTTTTGTGGTTTGGTGGTGAGTTTTTAGAAAGGTCTACAAGAAAATGCATTCAGAAGATCAGAACTACTGAAAAAAATGGCTTTGGTACCAAACTTGCAATCTGGAGGGTAGATGCTTTGTTGCCTGTAACTGCCTGATAGTCTCGTATTCTATGATTAGAAACCAACTGGTTTTTGGAATCTGGATAGCCACTAGATAAATAAGTTAATTCTCATTTTAGGGTTAAACTCTTCTGGAGATTATCTGCAAATTGCACTAAATCAGGCTGAGGTGTGGAAACGAAGTCAGACACTGGGGCAATGATGCTGGGAATGTCATGGTTTGTAACAGAGAAAGAAGTTGTTTTAATTTTGGTTTTAGAAAATCTCTAGTTAAATTAGATTTTGTAAATCCAAACCAGGAGCTGATGACTATCTTTTATTTTTATCTCAGTGTCCAGTTGGCAAGAGTTTATAAAACCATTGCAGCTTTACTTGATTCAATTTTAAATAAAAATAGATACTTTTGGGAATAGTTTAGAGCCTATATTCATTGTTTGATCTTCCTTGCACTATATTTGGCCTTGAGTAAATTCTTTTGGCTATGTAAATCATTATTTATTGTAGTAATTAATAAAAATGAGACATAATTTTGCTCCTGACAGCCTTTAGATTATATCCTTTATAATTACGATTGGTAGATCTGTGTGTCTGTCTTTGCAACTTTAAAGGATAAATGGCTCATTTGGAAATTTATCTTGGGATAAATTATTGGGAGGAATCTTTTCAAACTTTATGAAGGTCTTAATCTGTCAGCCTGATAACATACTGGATTTATTCTTTAAGGAAACACTAAGTGAAGCACCAAAGGCAGCTATTGCTTTCAAACTATAGTAATCTAACAAAAAGCAGGAAGTTCAACTGTGCTTTCCTATCAGAATCAAATACTGTTAAAGTTAAACTGATAAATTAACTGCTGAATTTTTATTTGCATTTTGATTTTGGTTAGATGCAAAACTGAGCTTAGTACCCCTCTCATTAAGAATGTGCCTGCATAGCACAGCTCAGATACTAAGATTAAGCAAAAATAAGTTGGTTGTGAACTAGAATCAGCTCAGCAATGAGCATAGGCTTATTTATCTTCAGGGGCTTGTTTCTATTTTGCTTGTGGAGAGCAAATGATCAAAGTCAGAAGATTTTCAGGCCTTCTGCATCCCAGGAGCTATTTTTGTACAGCCCATCTTCTAGAATGACACAATTCACACTCAACAGTCCTTCCTGCTTACTTGAAATTTTTGGCCCTGTTACTTCAGTTCCATCCTGTGTTTCATTTTCTAGCCCTAGTCAAATGGACCCTGAAGGGAGTGTCTCAGTTGGAGTTCTTCTGACTCACTGACCACTGATCTTGCAGTACTTCTCACCAATGGTTTCATCCCATCTTTCTTAGCTTGCTTGTTTTCCTTTTGGTTATCTCTAGTCTAATGTACCTTCACAGATGTAATTTAAAAAGTTGCTCCTGTAGTAACACAGTGATGCTTTGCAGAGGTTCTCTGTAATCCATGTACATTGCCATACAATGGGTCTGAGATGTCCAAAAGGTCCTGGAGAGGTACTGTATAGAGAGAGCACTGGCCAAATTAGTGGTTGCTATAAAGACAAAACTCCATTTAGCAGAGTTCTGTCACCTTAAAGCAGTGGAAATATGCCTTTTACCTTTGCATTCACCTGTGATGTTGTATTAAAGAAGATATGCAAGAATGACGCAGAACACACTGACGCGAGTTACTGAATAATTGTGGGGTTTATGAGAAGCAGGGAAACTCTATTGGTCTAGCATGTAATTAAGAGACTGGTTTGTCGTCTGCATAATTTAGCATCACTTTAAAAGAACATTTTTCTATTATAAATAATGGCCTCACATTTCAAAGTCATCAGATGGAAATAATAATGAGCAATTAACTAGCACCTTGGAGCCTCAGATAGCAAGGAGTCCAGGCACTCCTTTGCAATTAGTGCTCTTTTCCTGTCTTTGTAAGGAAAGTCTGACACAGAGTGGTAAAAGGAAGCCTTTTGAATTAGGGTTGCAGTTATTTGGGAAGTAAGGGGTGGTGCAACTTCACTGTGCTTTGGTAGTAGGAACAAACTGTAGTTCTTACAACATTTTTCTTTTCTACCATTTTTTCACCCAAGCTAGCTATCAAGAAATGGCCAAATTACCTGCAGTAGCCCAGGAAGATTTGGATAGCTTTACCTTGACCAGCACAGGCTCAGGCTCTGCACTCAAAGCCTTTCACATTTCTTGGAACACTCACATCTCTGTGAAGCTTCTGACCAGCCGGGACACTACAGAGAGGTATGTGTCTTATTTGGCCAACTAACCACACAGGTGGTCAGCAGAGAGAGACCTGTAGTGATGACACTGGAGTGAATCATGGCTTGCCCAGGATTGTCTGATCCCCAAACTCATCTCCTTTCCTAGAAATCTTGACCAGCCAAGAGGCAACTTGCTTCCCGACAGGTCTATGGAGAAACAAGCTCTATGTTTTTTTTTAACAGTTTTTTATAAAAGTAGAACTTAATCCTGAAGTTATTAATTATCTCTATTACAATAATGTCTACAAACCCTGTTCGGTAATGCTCATCATGTTACGGTATTACATCTTTCTGGAAGCTATAAATATTTAGGGTTTTTTTTTGTGTTTGGGGGGAGGATTGCTTTAAACAATTGGTTTAAACAATGAAGTCCAGCAATTTTGTAATCTGAACAAGTTTTATTTATTTGGTAGCTTCTTTAAAAAAAAAAAGTGTCCTCTGTCCTGGTTTGTGTTTCCTTTAAATCAAACAAACCAACCTCAAAACAATAGTTAGCATTACAGAAATCAACATTTCATTTTGATTTCAGTTTGCTTTGAATTTACCGTGCTATCCTGATTTGGCATCTTTTCACTCAGACTTGCTCCCTAAATCTAAAGCTTTTCTCTCTTTCTACTATTCTCATATTTTGTTTACACAGTGTTTGGGAAGGCTGGCAGAATAAACCCTGTCTTTACTCCAGCTGCAAATATTTAACTGTGTACTGATGAGAAATATTTAGACTTGTGGAAATAAGCATTAAAACAGGTGGGGCTGTGAATTACCTTCCAGTGAGATGTTTATAGGATTGTGAATCAACACAGTAAATACGAGAAAATGAAACTCAAGTCTCAATGTAAAGGCTCATTATAATAATGAGAATGAGCTCCAAGTCTGTTGAAATCAACTGAATTTTGAATTATTTTCAATGAATTTTCAGCTCATGTACCATAGAAATAATCAGATCTTTGAAATTAAGAAAAAGTCACCATTCAACAAAAATTGAACCTGGAGCAAGTTCAGTTTTTCCATGCAAATGCACAATTGAATTGATAGTTCAGTGTTTCCTGTCTATGAAGATTTAATTGTTTGACGTTCTTAGACAATAAAACTTAATTATTCTGATGATGATCAAAGCAAAGCTTTGTTATTGTCTGTAAGTAAACTATGAATTCAGGTCTACAATCGAACCGCAGCTAAGCTTGAATCAAATTTGGTGAAGTCACTAGAGTGACACTGCTTACATCAAATCTGAATTTGGCTTCACTTTTATGTCATGCTATGACATGCTGTATCATATAGCATTTATATAACATGGTCCTATTAGATAAGCATGGAAGATCATCATTTCCTTGTAACCGTGGATCTCACTATTAGCAAAATGATACAATACAGGTTCCTGGGGACAATAAGGGGGGAAAAAAAACTGTGTTGTTTTTTTTTTCTTAAAGTAGCATTTCACAGAATTCAGCTTTCTCCTGCCTTTGCACTTCAATCCTGCTTTAATCTGTGCTCTTAGGTTCATATCAAAGCATCCAGAGGTCTTTCTGGCACATTATGTTAGAAAAATACACTAGAGAAGTGATTGCTTCATTTCCTTAGAATTGCTTGGAAAATGATATTATATTGGGTTTATTGGTATATTACCTGTGTTTGATCATATGGTTCTCTCTCATTTCCATACCCTACACTATCTCATCTCCAGCTGAAATTCCCCCTTTTTTTTTTTAACAGGGTGTGGAAGTTGCTACTTCAGGATATAGCAAGTGTCAGACACTGTGAGTCTGAACGTCTCCTGCCTCCTCTTGGGATTTACCAGTACCGTGGACTTGTGGGGATAGTGACTGAGTGGATGAACAATGGATCCCTCCACTCGCTCATCCATGAGGTACATAAAAGTCGTCATCTTTTATGTGACAAAAAATAATTACAAGGTCAGGCAACAGAGGAAAAATCATAATTTAAATTATGGACAGTAGTCACAGTCAATCTGTTGTTTACCCTTGCTACTATACTTCCATTTATCATCAGATGAAAATGTGAATAGTGATGTCCAGTATTTTGTGCTACTTAGAGTCAACTATACCCAGAACTTCCGTTTCCCCTACTCATAAGGATCCTGTCAGATGTGGCTGAAGGGTTGCATCACCTTCACAGCCTGGAACCTGCTTTCTGCCACTGCAGCCTGAAACCTTCCAATGTGCTTTTGGATACACAGTACAGAGCCAAGGTAGGAGCTTCTATTTTTAGCCTGTTAATTTACAATCCAGTGATTGTCCTACTGTTGCATATATTTATCCTAATAGTCAACATTTAATACCAAGGCTTGAGATATTACTAAAATCTACTTTTTCTCCCATATCTGTAGATATCAGATTATGGTCTAACTAATTGGAGGAAACAGCAGCTGAGGTCAGACCTGCAGAACTGCAGCCAGAGGAACTGCCAGGATTTAATGTACCTCCCTCCAGAAATACTCAAAGGAGGCCTTCCTTCCCAGGAAGGTGATATTTACAGGTGAATGGGATTTCTAAGGGCAGGTCATACCTAGTCCTTGCTATGTTCTACAGTGTTGCCAAAATACTTGTTTCCAAAGATGCCCCAGTAAAATTGCCAGCCCTACATAATGCAGGATGATAGTGTTCCACACCAAGCCAATTACAGCAGTGAATAATATACCAAGGTTAACAACTGTTCTCAAAGTTTATCATGTAAGTATTTATATAATGGACCTAAACTTTCATATACATTTAGAAACCTAACTACTTCACATAGCTTTTAAGCATGAACTGTTCTTGGCTTTTGGGGAAGAACTGTTTAAGCCTAGATGAGGCCCAGGGGAAAAATAAGGCCCTTCTCTCAATAATGTCCCATTAAGGTCCTATAGGGTCTCTGTTGGAATAACTTACTGGGCCACTCAAGCATTCATACTTTTTAACCAAGTGATTTATACAAAATGGAGGAAGATTATCTGCTGTCACTTATTCCTTTTGGATATGTTAAATACCTTATGGTTGCCTCAGTAAATGAGACAACCTCAAATTGCAGATCTTGTCTGTATGGACATACATCTTTACAGCTGGCATGCAGAGCCTGTGGACTAACATTATATAACTTTTAAGTTGTTATAATGTTACGACTGCTCATCTGCTTTCAGAGCTTTTATGGAAGAAAAAAATTTAACTTCCTACTTTACTGTCACAGAGGCAGGCTATAAAATGAGTCAATGCATACAATTGAGGACACCTATAAATGATGTGACTGATCTGATGTTTATAAACAAGATTTTGGGGCAGACTTACTTTCAGGTAGGATAACTTGTTTTCCAACATGTCATTTTTACATAATTTGAGATGCTTGGATATGACTCAGTGCATGAGACAGGTGCATGCCTAGATAGTGGTGCAACAGAGAAAATAAAAGCATGTGTCATATTAAATACCAAGTACATGTAAGTTACATGTACGCCCACATTACGTTAATACTTTCCTAGAGGGTATTTAAGTAAAAGCACTTTCAGATTTTATGTGGAAATAAGGCAGAAGAGGGGGTTCTTTTAAGCATTCTGTAATATAGCAAGATACATGAGCAAACAGTTATGTTTATCCTAGAGCTGCTTCTTCTCCTTTTGATTTCTTTGTTTCTGATTCATTTATAGCCTCCTTCCTTCTGCCTCTGATTTGGTAGATTGATGTTTTTATTAAACTATATTTTACACCAGCTGAGTCATGGGTTATATATTTAGATCTATGGTATCACTGGAACACTTTCTAGGATGTTAAAGTATAAAAGGTATTTGGAGCCCCATCACAATTTGAGGAAGAAAACAGACACACAGTGGGTCAGAATCAAGTGTTGGGTAGGTTAACTGATGTGTTGGTTGGTACCAGCTGAAAGTCCATCTCTTTCAGTTGCTATTTAAATTACCTGAAAATAAAACAAAAATTATAAAGGAGAACAGAAGATTCTGAAATTCACAAGGGCAAAAGGAAATAAGGTGGTAACCTGAAATGTAATTCTAATTGATCCTACATGGGGGGGGAAACCCCTGACATTATTTTATAAGAACAGCTCAGTTGAAATGGAAACAAGCAGCTCATCCCATTAGGGAAGACTTGGATAGACTTTGTCTTGAAAAACTCCCTTCTCTTAAACCAATGAACTCGCTCTTGGAAATGAGAGCATAGATACAGTTGCAATCTACTGACCCTTCTTTCACTGCTCTTTTTTTCTTTTTTCAGCTTTGGAATACTCTGTTGGGAGAGTCTAAGCAGACGGAAGCCTCTTGAAGGCATTTGCCTCTGTTGTTCAGGTCAGATCTTTGTTGCCCCCGCCTTTTCCACAAATTCCCTTGCAGTAGGGAAATCATGATACAAACAGTACTATTTTTCAGATGTCCTTTTGCCTTCTATACTGTTACAGTACAAAGCCCCACATTATGGGATGTAAAGATTATTATCCCTCAACAAATCCTCTTACCCAACTTGTATCATCTCTCTCTCTGCTTGCTGAAGCACTGTTACTGAGCGGGGTTTTCCACTTACCTTTTGTGAGAGAATACTACTTTATAGTGGACAGCTGTCATTTTAAAATCAGGGAACATTTTAGTGACAAGCACCTCACTGGAGAAGGAGAATGCTCATTTTTAAAGTTTCCAGGAGTTTCAGATCCCAAATCAAGAAATGTCAGTTCGTGCTGAATATTCTTAAGTAGGGAATCTTATTTGCTTAGGTGAAAGTGTGAGCAGTTTTAAAGAACTTAATTTGCAAAACATTGTATAAGAGTTGCCACAGTCCAGAATGATCCCTGTTTCTTGGAGCCAAAGTCAAAGAAAGGCTTCTTTGCTATGGGTTCCATTCTGCATGGCAAAACTGATTGAGGAACGCCCTATTTTACAGAGAGTTTACGTTTTGGAAATCCTGGATAGAATAGCAGTACCTCGATGTTCATACAGCTTATGACTGCCATCTCGTGGCTACCCACAGTAGGCTGGGGGTTTTTGTACAGTAAGAGTTCTACTCCTAATGCAGGTGTAAGGCTTTCTATAAAACTGTGTGCTTAGAATACACCCATAAAGCTTATGTGTATTCCTGAGGTATTTGTGCACACAGCTGACAATCTGTATTGACATATCCAATTATGACTTATCATTTGGACAAGAGTTCTTTATCCCGAACTGCCCTGTGGCAATAAGCTTCTATAGCTACTGTTAAAGGTTAGCATATATGAGGTGTTAAAGGTTAGCAGTAGTGTTAATGGATTTTTGCTTTTAAAGAAAAAAGCAGTCTTTGTTTTAAAATATTCAAAATAGCTTAGACTGATTATAAGTTTAAGACAGTTCTGAGGTTTCTGAGGTTGTTCAGTATTTTTTGCAGTGAAATTTTTCTACAAATTGCAGGCCAAACAACCCTGCTGGAAGTTTTGACAGGAATCTGCAGCAGTTTGAGGCCTGGCGTTTCAGAAAAGTTTATACCAAGCAATTTGCCTGAGAGGAATCGACTGTTGCACCTTATCGCTCTGTGCTGGCATCAAGAACCGGATTTTAGGCCACGTGCTGCAGGTAACGTTCAGGATTTGTTTTCTTTGCAAGATTTGTAATGGAGACAGCCTTGCTGAGAACATTGCTCCTGCGCTCTAAATCAATGCCAGAACAACTGAGGCTGAAGTAGGTTTTTTAGAGTACTACCAGAAATAGCTTACTTATCTCCAAAACTGGGTTTGGTATACAGTAAAAATGAGTACAAAGAAAGCAAGGAATACTATCAGCTATATACACTAGTTTAACAAAGATCAACCTGCCTTCAGCACTTCTTGGTTCCAATGCATAAACAGTTCCCTTTGAAGTGTGCTATCACTGTTTATTTTAGAGGAATTATGTTTGTGATCTGCTTCTAAAACAATAGCCAAGAAATGCTATTTGAGAACTTCTGAGCAAGCATTCAAAGTCGAAGTGCTGAGGAAGCAATTTATATATAGCTTTCTTGTGATTGAGTTACACAGTCGTGTGTAAGCCATTTGCAAGTAAGCTCACTATGCCTGTATGAATATTTAAGAAAATGGGATTTTAATGTGACTGTAACCATTCTTTAAAACCAGTTTAAAAAGAAAACCAAGAGGAGGTATGAGGTGGAAGTTGTATTCTACTAATCTCATCTAGTTCATACAGCTACTCAACATGGTAGTAAAGTTAGTTGAAATTTGCCTATATGCACTTTCATATGTGCTGTGGTATTTAAAATGCATTATTACCCCTGCAGAATGTGTAGACCTTCTAAATGGAATTTTGACTACTATAAATAAGGAGGACATTTCCACTGCAATCTACAATCTGATGGATGCAAAGGTTAGTGCAGAATTTTGTTCTCTTACAAGGATACTAGTTGATTCATTCAGTTGCAATCTTGGTGGTCCAAAACTAGGAAAGGCTTTGTCTTCATTGTTTTATGGGACATGACAGAGAGCTGGAGAAGTACCCTTTGGAACTTCAGGATCATTTAGGAATTGTAGAAAATAGATGATGTGAGGTTCTCCAGAAATTACAACACTTTCTACCTTTGATTATAAAAATAGGATAATTCCTTTCCAGTCACCAGCTGTAGTCAGACTGGTAAACCCCTGTGAGTGAGAACAAATATCAGCCTCAAGGAGATCAGATTGGGGCTAGAACTAAGGACCATTTTTGTTGTGTGTACTGGTGTCGTGTAAAAAAACTAATTTGGCAGAATATAAACCCCATTGCATTCCAGCTTGTCCTCAGATATCAGAAGGTCTGGGGGTGGCTGGGCTTAGATTCTGAGTCATGTCTCATTTGGCACCATTAGTCCGGTTGCATTCACCGGATTCACAAAGAGTGCTGCACTCCCTGTCGAGTTGTGCTCCACCCAGTTTCACGCAGCCAGTAGCTGGTGGCACCCAGCGGGAGACTTTTGCAATTGACAATAGAAATAGGAACAGGTTAGGAGCAACAGAAGTGCAAGTTCTTATGGATTGCCAGTGATAAAAACAGTGTCTGCAAAGCACATGCAAATAAACAAAACATGCTAAGTTAAAAGAAGCAGCTCAAGAGAGATTTCTGTTTTCCTGGGGAAGTACTCAGAAAGTCCAGACCTTACCCAAATACATTCCTAGGGGAGGGAAGAGAGGCTCAGCCCATCAATTGATCCCAGGAGTCAGAGGTAATCATCAATGGTATCCTCCCTGACTTGTCCATGATGATGTCTTCCCTAATGTCCCCCCTTCCTTAAGACATTTTTCTATTATTTTTCACCTTCAAGGTGGAGCTTGAGTGACCCTGGTCATAAATGTCTTTGTTATGATTGGTGTAAAATTCTCTCACTTTGCTTTTAAAGGTATAGCTGAAGAAAATTCAAGGTGCAAGCTCAGTGAGGGGTGGTAGCACTTTGGAAGCAGGTAGCCTTTGGGATGGAGGTGTGTTTTGGTACTATAATGACATTGTCATGAGCAAAGTTCGCCCAAAGGACAGTACTTTGTCAAAAAATGACGGACTGTTCGCCCAGGGTCACAAACAGGCAACTTATTAGTTCTTTGGTACCATTGAGTTCACATGTCTTCATTGATCTCACGATACCTGTCTGTGGAACCTCCACTCCGCTCCATCCCCTGTGCTGTTAGCTGGCAGTGTTGCCAAGGGAACCACTGTGAAATGGATTCCTTGCATAGCAGTTGAACTCCACCCTGGGAGTTTCTTCCTTATTACACCTTTCCTTAATGTGTGAACAATGCTGTACCTTTAATATGATTCTAATTTCTAAGTCACCTCCAGTCATTATTCTACATCTGGTTAGAAGGCATTTAGTCCAAACCCTGGGCAGTGTTTGTACCCACTGTAGCAATAGTTGTATCAGCTCTTTTCTGTACATTTCACTGCTTCTGAATTGACACGCTTCGGGCACAAGACACTGCTTGTCCTGGGGACTCAGAGGGTTCTCTGATACCACAGGAATGGATGGGGAATGGCCAGCAGCCGAAGGATACAGCTAACTCCATATATGTCTATGGACCATGAGAAATCTGGCACAAATCTGACTGCCACAAAAATAGCTATATCCTATCTGGTTAACTTAGATACTCATAGAGGGAAAGCTAGTGACACAGTCTTCAGCCCTTGAACAAGTGTTCTTGACTCCATCTGGATTTACACAGCCCATGCTGTGTTGTTGGTCTCATTGCTGTGCTTACATGAGTTATGTTAATGCATGCTGGGTTATTTCTACGTGTTGCAATCACATTCTGGGATTATAGGGCAAACTTGATTAAAATGTTTTGATAGGTGGCATAGTTATATTCCAAGTAACTTTTAGTACTGTTGAAGTTTACTTAGGATTGT
>JANHFX010003845.1:81467-96365 GCA_027560015.1 Chloroceryle amazona
TGGAGGACATAGATTTCTCTAAACTTTGTGCACAGTGTTAGGTATTTAGTGTAATAACTCCTTCTAAAGTGATACAAATGTTTGTGTATCATTACTCTTATGTTCTCAAAAGTTCAGGCACCAGCCACTGAGAACATTGGCTTGTTCTTTTCTGGTGTCATATTCCAGGCTGGGAACAGTTCTGAAAAGACCATAATAAAAATACAAAAAATATAGCACACATTGAATGTGAAATATATTATTCGTCTGGATTTTTTTTTCACTTTAAGCTGTGTATTTTATAGCTCTACCAAAGTAGCTATTGACTACAGAAACAGTGGTTTAATAAGCTTTAGAAACAACTATTTTCTATAATTTGATCTTCATGAGTTTAAAAAAAAAAAAAAGATGAAAATACATTGGACTAGTTTTGAAGGAAGAATGCAAATAAATGTAATCCTCCTACTCCTTTCCTCTACAGAGTTTCTATTTCTGGTCTTGATGAAATCACTTGCTAACAACTTATGGAAAAAAGAGCACTTCATCTAACTCATTTTATTTTTCACTTAAGATCCTTGCTGCAAAGGAAACTGCTGTCAAATATTAGCCTGCCAGAGACAGACCATACTGAGCTGGATGACAGCAGGACGCCTGAACCACATCCTTGACGTCCTTCGATCACAGCAAACATTGTCTCGAATGGATTATGAAACAATTACCTCTTACCCCACGGTGACTGGGCGTGCTCGGGCATTGTTGGACACTTGCCTTTGCCTTGGAGAGAGAGCAGCCCAGGTTGTAGTGACTGCACTTTCAGTGACTAAATATAGTCCCCTGGGACAAGGCCACCAGTGCCCAGACTGTTTTTCCAAGGTAAAAAGGCTATTGTCGTGACTCACTTTTTTTGCAGTTTGCTACATGCATCAGAGCACTGGTAATTTGGAATGGCATGATTTATGTAAATTCCTCAAAACCCATTGACTGAAGTCAATAATTTCTACAGCCCATGATTTTAGTTCTCCAGTGGAAAAAGCTAGCTGGATTAAAAGGTCAACTGCTGCCTCCAGAAATTACCAAGGCTGGTAGAACTGATTCTAGTTTGGACCTCAGAGATGGGAGAAGTGCAATGTGTGCCAGAGCAAATAGAGTTCAGGTCAGATGATACCTTATTTCCTTTATTTTTTTTTTAAGAAGGGAGGAAAATGGATCATGACTTTTTGGATGTCACGCTATGAAAGGAACGGCTGTTACTAAATCCTTCCAAATAAGGATAGCAAACAACACGTTACTGGATGAGAAGTGTTACTGCCTTTCACTAAGCTCATATCTGAGCCAGCTGTTAAGACTGAAAGGCTTGCTAGAATCAAGAAATCTTTCTTCAAAAGGGCCTTAAGTAAGACTTGGAAATGGGGTTGGATTCTGTCTTTGGAGGTCCCTTCCAACCCCTAACATTCTGTGACTCTGTAATTCTATATTATGCATGTGAACGATTTTACTGTCACTCCCAAATGGTCATATGCCCTAAAATTGGGCCCTGATAGCAGCACTTTGGAGAGGTGGGGCTTAGAATATTTACTAAACAGAAAAACATTAATACCTTACATCCATGCAGTTCTCCAAGTACATCTGCAGTTCAAATGTAAAATTAAACCAGGAGGAAGAGGTGCCAAGCTGATCACTTTGAAAGCATAGTTCTGCTGAACTGTAAAGGAAAGTAGCAAGATTATTTTAATTATAACAAAAATGAGGTTATATAAGGTGCTGGTATTTTGAAGGCACAGTGGGACTCCTTCAAGCTTCATGGCACTGGATTAACAGGAGAACTTGTTATACAATCTACAAGTAGTTGGAATGCAAACCCATGTTACTCCATTTCCCTATGTTGCATTTGTTCTCTCTGCAGTTTCAAACTGTGTATTAAATTCAATAGTTTGGCAGGTTGCAATTTAGTATTTATATAGTGATGGAAGTTTTCTAGGCACATTTAAGAGATAGAAATTTGAACCTTAAACACAATTTTTTTAACAAATTCATTAAAGTTTAAGACAGTTTTGAGAATTTATTTTTACAATTAAAAGCGGTGTCTATCAATGTGTTGACAATAGTTTTGCCTATTAAAGGAGCTAAATGTCTACTTCACTTCTGAGTTTTTTTCAATTTACACTTAAAATGGGAACTTTCAGTAGCCTAATAAAATAGGGTGTCTTGCTTGTGCGGAAAAGTGCTGTCATGGTGTTTTTTCTGTTTAGAAAGCATAAAATAATGACAGTAAAACAGATAATCACCTGTGGGAAATGTTTACTCACTTTTAAGAGCAAAGCTGGCAATAGCATTGAAACAATTTTATTAGCTTTCAAAAAATTATTCTGTCCAGTTGTTCTGCTGGACAACTTATACTTCTGTGAAAGATATGCCAGCTGACAGGCTATGTTGACTTTTTGTCATTATGTTTTTGACATAGAAACAGTTTTTGGCTGGTGTTTTTTTTGTTGTTCTTGAAACAGCTGCCTAGTTGAGACTAATAACATTTGATGCCAGACCTAAGCCCAGTCCTAATTGCAGAACTGGCATCAAACCAGTGGGAGCACGTTATCTGTTTTTCCAGACAGATTTTTGTTCTCCTCATTTAGCTTTCCCATTTAAAGTCACATCCTATTATAAAGACTTAGAATGAGATCTGTTACTATCATGCTTACCCACATTTTTCGAACAGTAACCCAAGTAGACGGTTTATGACCAGTTACAAAACAAAGGCGCATATGTTGCTTCATATTAAAAAGAGTATGAATAGTATTTTTTAAATATTAATTAACTTTATCCACAATCAGATTTTTGCCACTTTGCTCAACTCAAATCAATGCATGACTTTGAGATTTTTAATGTTTTTTTTTTTTTGTATCACTAGTTTGGCTAAAAGTATTGTCATAACTAGCTATGTTACTGCCAAAGCCTTGCTATAAACATACTTAGGTTGACGTAGCTAAAGGAACTGACCTCTTCATTAACTCTCCCTTGTGTAATATAACATTTAAATCCAGGGGATTTGTTGTTGGGAGTCTTTATGGGATGGTATATGGAAGGGATGCTACTAGTTTATTGAAATGAAACTGCTGTTGATATCAAGTTTTGACACAAAACTAGAATACAGTGACCTGAAACTAGTGTAGTTTCCTTTTGTCTCACCAAAAATGCATACTCTTATAAAGCCTATAATGTGTTTGCTATGTAACAAAGACATTAATGTGCAAATAATTGATGTGAAACATTAAACTGCTTAAAGCTTACTGTATTCTGCTTGTAGCCAAGCTAGTTCATTAGCTAAGATTTCTATTGTCTTTGCCTCTGTGTTCTGCAGTTCTTGATATCAGAAAACAATACATAATAAATTACACTGAGCAAGAGTAAAGATAGAAGAATAAAACTCTTCTTTAGTATCCCTGGGAAGAAACAAGTGTTGAACACCAAGAATGTCTAGAGTCCCAAGAAGGAAATATAGAACATGAGTAACTTGAGAACAGCAATGGTAATAATAAAAAGAAGTCACTGCAGGATTGACCATACAAAGTGATCAGTAGAACTCTCCCTTGCAGTTACTCAGAAAAGACAAAAGTAGAATTAATACATGTTAAAAACTGTAAGTCATGTTCAAATTCTATGAAGCTATTTATATTTATTAAAGGAACAGTGAGTAAGCAGATGGTTATTTTTCCAACCTTGTTATATTTTGCTTCTTGATGCTGGTGGCAGCTACCTTTTGCTGACTTGTAAAAAGATAACTGTCCCTTGCCCTTTCTCCTATCTATACAACACCTTTATCTTAGCTGGGATACTTCCTGTAATGTAAGAATGTCTGCACTAGAATTTGTTTGAGATTAATACATGGAAAATCAATCTGAGGTACTGGAATGAAATGTCTAAGGGATTTGTCCTTCCAGGAGAGAGCAAAACAAACAAAGCTATAAATACAACTCAATAGTTGTCACCAATGCCTGATAAAAACTGTTCCAGAGAATAACAGAGGAAGACAAGTGCTTATTCATGAAATACTAATCTACAACATTTTTTAAAAAGCATGAATGGATGGCTAATAAAATGAAGAGTTTTACACTAGGTAGGCAGTTTAAAATGTAAAAACCTAAAGCACTAACCAAAACATACTAACACTCAAGGATCCCTGTTTTGCTTTTTCAACTCTGAATTCTACATAACCTTCTAAACATTTTCATGCTTTCATAGGATTAGTCACTTGAGCTGTTCATGTGAAGGTTTCTAAGGAAGGTTAAGTGCATTATAAATACTTGTGGGATTGATAGTTCGGAGAAGGACCCAAGCATCATCAAGGCAAACATAGAGAATTTATGTTTCTTTAATGCTATTTATTTAGTGCTAAATAGCTATTTACTATGCTCTCCTCCAGTAATGTATATTATTTTTAAGACCAAGGAGGGCTTTTACACATGAAGAAATCTTGTCTTGTACTATATTCCCTTCCATTCTTTTCCTGCCCCCTTTGCAAAATATGATACTGGAGCTGAACGGCCTTGGCACAGTTGTGATTTTGTCCCTTACCAAAGGAAGTAATCCCTTGCTTGCCTTGCCTGGTACTATGTTCCTTTTAGTGAGAGAATGGTTGACTTTGACAGCTGGTATGTCAGCTGAGTTAAACGAAACTTGTGGCTTTTAAAGGTAAGCCCACCATAAATTAAACTACCTGAATGGTCTGAAAGGAACATACTTCGTGAGTCATCTGTGCTACATTAAAGTTAGCATAGCTGCAATAATACATTTATTGTACAATTAAATTCAGTATGTGCCAAAGAAAGGCCTCATATTGCATTTTGCTTAATCCCAACAGTCTGAGATTCTTATCTATATAAGAATCTCAGATGTGCTATTTCCAGTTTTTATGCCAATACAACAGAAATTTGTGATCAGTGTTTTGTTGTTCCCCATCTTAATTTCTCTTTGCTAAGAATACATCTCAAGTCAGAGATCTATAGCCTCAAACTACCATCTTTGGTGGGCTTTAGAGTTGACCTTTCCTCTTCCATAGAAATGATGCGTCACATGAACAAACTGTGGACTCCTTCAACCAGGCTGAATTCAATGGCAGTGATTTAGAATAAAAACTTCTTCACCCCTTGAAATGTGATAACATTCCAAAGTATTTCAACACCTATTTCCAGCTGTTCGTCTTGAACCTTCCAATATCAACAGTGCTACCTGTATGAGCAGAAAGCACAGATGAATTTCACACTTTCAGAAGTAACCTGGCTGTACTCCAGGAAGTTCTGTACATTTAATTCTTTCTTCAGATTTCAAGGAAAAGTGTTCATATTAGTTAACCAAATAAGTACCAATACTGCATTTGTTTTCCTTTGACCAAAAAGGGCCAAAGCTTTTTTCAGCTCATTAGAATGTTACCTGGACAAAACAAAACAAACAAAAAAGCCCTGTAACAACCTGAGAGGAGTAACTAATACACCTCGGGAAAAACAAAACAAAGTACAAGACTTTTGACCTTGGAATAGCTGCAAAATATATTCCTGAGAGAACTGTTTTATGCCACTTAGATGTGCTGTGATAGCATCATGTCACAAAAGAAGAGGAAATCAGAAGGAAAACACTGTGAGGTGACTGCTTGGCATGTTCACTTGTGTGTGTGCAAGGTGCTGGAGTAACCATTGTTTTCCATTCCATGCTGGCAATGGTTTAGCTGGAAAACAGTATTCAGCTCTAAGCAGGGACTGAGGAGCTCAGAAGAGAGAGGGAGGCTGATAAGCTCTGAGGAAACCTGACATGTAAGGACAAGTTGATAAAACTGTGATTGTTTAGTCTAGCAAACAGGAGGCAAAGAGAAAATTTAAGAGTCTGGAGCAGAGATGGTGAGAGTGCAGTGATGAAACAGAGGACCTGGTAGCCACCAGTTGTCTGTTCTTCCAGCTTTATGATTCTTGAGTGACTTTCAAGCAGGTATTCAAAAGGATTTAAAAGCCATCATGAAGACAGTCTCCTTTTTTTTAACATGAACAAGATGTCTTTAGTTGACAAAATCAATATAAACAGTAATTTGCAAAGCCTTTTCCCTCAGCCTGTTATGTTTGTTTATGCAAAATACAAATGTTTAAACTGATTTAAGGCAGAAATTAATGTCCTGGGGGGGGAAGGGGAGTTGCATAACATGAATATTTATAACTGTCCTGTGACTCAGTCATTATTTATTTCACTCAAATCTACCTGTGAATTCATGTGCATGTTGGCAAGTCTGCTATCGGGAAGACAGAATAGAAAAAAAAAGAATTAAAAAAGCCCTGGAGATTATTTCCATCCTTTAGAGTAATTCTGTGAATTCTAAAAGAAAAGAAGGCAACCCTACATTTTTGCTTCTCTGCAGAACATGGTTGGTCATCTCTTAAATACAAAGAAAATATTTTCCATCTTTATTAAAAGGTAATCTTTATGAAGCAAGATGTCTGTCTATCCCTTATATGTTTGCTGAGAGAGCCCCTAAAACATGCAGTCTTTTTTCATTTAGAAAAAGTAATTAAATTTATTTAAGATTCTTTATTACCCTGAACCTTCTCTTTTCCCCTTTGCGTATTTTTACAATGGGATTTTGTTTGTGTTATTTTATTTTCTTTTTTGGCATTAATTCACAGGAACATAAAGAAAAACTTATGACAAATAATGTTAAAATGCAAACAAAATCACAGGGAAAAAAAACCCAAACAACAGAACATTACTTGTGCTGAACTAGTATGACCTCACACAGAAATTTGATTGTCTTTCTGATAGATTGCATGCCTCAGACAAGTTTTACTAAACCCTGTATGAGACAAAAAGATTTACAGCCAAAGAAGTATTTCAACTCAGGGAAGCTTTCTGCAAAACAAGCCAATACTGTCTCCTCCCTTCTGCTCTGACTCCTGCAGAGCTGGTTCGAAGGCAGTCTGGCATCTCCAGCTAAAACCTGTTCTCTTCACGAAAATAAAATGTGTGCTGCTATTCAAAGCTGCAGATTTACTTGTACAGAGATGTCTCACTTAGATACAGACATAATGAAATATTCAAGAGAAGAGAGATCTGGATGATGTTTTATCATGTCTTTCAAAAATAAAATTTTATAGTCTTTGATTTCATTTTTTATGTGAAATAAATAACAGGATTTGAACTCCTCATGTTACATTTTATTTTAATGTGTTTAATAGGAATGTTTTCTACTATTCTGTTACTAGTATATCAATATATCAATTTAATTAGTTCTTAGAATCAGAGAATGACTGAGGTTGGAAAAGATCTTTAAGATCATCGAGTCCAACCATAAACCCAGCACTGCCAAGTCCACCGAGTTCTTAGCTGGTCTGAGACAATACTTTTAAAAATCCAATGGCAACTCCCAGTTTCTTCACCCAAAGTAGCCCTCCAACAGTGAAAGCTGTTTGTTGTTCCTTGCTCAGTGTTCCTTATGTTTGTCTCCAGTAGTAAGAGAAGGTGTACACAATGTGGCCAGGCATCCCCTGCTTCTAACAGTGCAAATTAACTGTACCAATTGCGGTGCACACGGACAACTGTAGAGGTAAAGGCTTACTATGGATTTGTTACTTTAAGGTATGCTTAGGCATGTAGGGAGGATTTTTCTTGTCTGTTTTTACAGCTGACTATCTAATCACAGATGTTTTTTCTTGGACAAAGGAAGCCTTTTTAAATAACAAAATAAACCACAATTATCAGGATTTCACAGCTGCAATTTTGCTGTACAGCATATACTGGATTTAATTCCAAGATCATGCAGAAAGCAGCTGCCTTATGATTGCTTCAGTACAAGCATCTAATGTAAATATTTGGGGTTTTGTTTATAACAAACCATTAGGAGCCACTATAATGTATGCTATTCCAGCATAAAATAATCCAATTTCTCAGTAATAAAATTTGCCCTTTGCAAAACAAAGACAGGCTTGTTCATGTAGGGAACATTGAGCAACCTACATGATGATCGACTCATTTCAGTGTGAGGTGAGGACGCTTACAGGACTCGAGCCATAAAGATCATTACATGAGATGACACTGGTGACCCATCTTAACAATTAACCTGGCCACCTCCTACGGTTTCCAAATAAGCTGAGGTCTTCCAAGTTTTCCCAGACTACTGACACCAAGGTAAAAATATCTTGCTGACCTCCATAAGCAGTAATGTGACACCCATAACCATGAGGTTTAGTTTCCTTTATCGTACTGCTGGAGCTCTGACATAGAAGCCCAAGTGCTTGCTCTCACCTCATGTGAGATTCGGGTGAAAGTAAAGATGGTGTCACCAAGGTTGCATAAGTGATCATGTCTCACTAAATCAATGTTACCAGTATTCAAAATGCTCTTAGCTGGTTGATTTTAAACTAAGAAAAATAGTACTGAGGAAAAACAGCAGTAAATTTGAGCTAATTTCTTCTTGTCCTAAAATACACTAGCAAGTAGCTGAAGCACACACACCTTTGAATGTTTTCAAAAGCTTGATATATGGCACTTCACAGTATGTGACTGGGAAGCTGCAAAAGCCTTTCATAGTTGTGGGGGATCTTGCATAACTTGGGAAACTCTTGGTAGTTCTTAATTACTCCACTACGATTTGCTCTGTGGGATACTGCATGCACCAAGTAATCAAGAGCCAAGTAGGGAACAAAGCAGCAAAGTGCAAAACACACATGAATAGACTGCTGAGAAATCATTTCTGAAAAGCTAGAAAAGCCAACCATAATTTTAATTTTAGGACTGAGTACCTTCTAATATTAGCAAAGAATGGATTAGAAATTGGAACAACTGTGCTGGCAGGCAAAAGACTAAATCCAGTAATAGGGCTATCCTATTTACTGAAAGGCAAATGGACTGGCAAAAAAACATCCTTGCATGTTTCAATAAAATGCAATTTCCCTAATCTTCAAGGCTCTCTTAATGTTAAAGTATTTTACATCTCAGTTTTTAAGATGTACTTTTAAATATTGAGATATTCTGAAAATCTTATGGGATGTGCAGTCTTGAGTAAGCACTCAGGAAAAACTTTGAAGGGCCTCTGATCTCGTACTTGTGAAACAAAAGGGGTTTGTTTTGTTTTGCTACATAAACTGAAAAATTACAACTTGTTTAATTGTCACTATTTCCACGTGTTTCAAGAAGTACATATTAATCTGTTCACTTCATAGGCAAAATGTATGAGTTCAGGTCAACATGTATAGGCATATTTGATTTGCATACATTTTATGAGCGTCTATACAGAAAGAGTTTATGTTTTGGAAAACTTTACTTTTAAAGACAGCATAAGTTTGGAGCAAATACAACTACAGAATCCTGCAACAGTCTGAAATAAAGGCTGTCCTTATCACTGTTCACCCAACAACTGTTCCCACCACTGTAAAGTCTTGTGCTATTTTAAGTTCTCTAAATAAACTGGGAAGAAACTGCTTTACAAAAGGTACAATTTTATTTGTGTTGTACAAACATTTCAGGGCAATTCAGTAATTAGGAGAAAAGTAACAAGAGTGCACTAACAGCACTGATAAGTTGTACTGTAGCACACTCAGTTCAGAGTAGCTCTGCTAAGGAACATCTGGTTGAACTTGAATTGCAAACTTTGGACACAGCATGAGAATATAAACAACACGATGAATTGGATTCAGCCTCCAGTAACTAGCTGCTTGCAAACAGGGTACCAGCATAACTACTGCTGAGTATTATCAGAATCTTCTAAACTTCTGTAATCCTGCTTTTAGTCAGCAAAACGGGAACCACAAGTGAAGGAAGTGCATCAAAAAAGAACTGTCAAAAACATAATGGAATCTGTAATAAAAAGGAACGTTGTTGTTTTGAAGAAAGTCTGAGCAGCTGTATGAGAAGGTTGAGAGTTGCAGATCATGAAAAAAAAACCCCACAACAGATGCCTTCAAACTATTTTGTCCAGAAGAAATTTATCTAAATATTGTAAAACTGATTCACCAACACTACTGCTACGGACTTCATAACCTGTGCATACCCACTACTAAGGTGGGACCTAAACCAAGAAAAAAGTATTTATTTTTAAGAAGCTATTTTTTTACAGCTAGGAATTCTCCTTAGCTTGTTTTTATACATAATCACTTATAATAGCCTTCAAAACTGACAGGGGAAAAGAGCATTACTTTTAAAAATCCCTGCAGCTTTGTAAGTCTTGGTGAAACAGTGATTCTAACCCCTATGTTGTTTCCAAGAAAATGAAGTCAGTGATTCACCTGCTCTTATTAATAAATAGCCAGATCCTTATGAAGTTAATTCAACATAGATAAAATTTGTATCATCAAAGGGTAAAGTCTCAGAGTTAAATGATTTAGTTGTCTAAAAAATTAAGTCAAACTATTTATTTAAAAATAAGTATAACTACAAAGGATTCTGTTTTCCAATAAACCCTCAAAACTGATTGGGAAAAAAAAAAGATGTATTGTGCATTCCACTTGTAATAGAGAAGATTAGCAAAAAAAAAAAGTAAAATGAAAATAGAAAGTTTGGAGCATTAATCAAACCTATGCTGAAAAAAATACTGGAGTCCTTTGAAAATTGTCTGAAGATTTGGATATTTTTGTTATTGTTTCTTTGCTCTCCTAGCAAAGTTTTATTGATAACATTTGAAAACTTGTTCATACTTTAGAAGATATCTGTTCCCACTTCTGCTTTGCAGTATGGACAGTGCTGATTGAAAAGAGCTTGAAATCATGTGCAACAAGAGATATGTATAAGCATATAATAAACTTTGATGAGAGTGGATGAGTCAGTGAAAAGCAAAAGGTACCTGAAAGGCAACAAAACCAGATAGGAAACATAAAATTAAAAGATGGGATATTAAAGCTTATTTTATAGTCTATTTTTAAAAACTGCAGTAGAGAGAAACCAAGTTTTCTATAAAAGAAGGCTTGACGTTAGTCTTCAGAGTATTTAAATAAGAGTGCAATCGGCCAGGACAGAGACATCTCACAATTGCTGGTCCTTACAGGGACATTCTCTACAACCTCCTCCCCTTCCTTTTCTCTCTGCTCCTAGCTTACTTCACACTTGTATTTTTTTGTGATTATGATAGTAAAAAACTGACCTCCACAAACCTATTTTTTTCTGACAGCTTAGTGAGCAGAACAGCCTTACAGGGTGTGGCCAGGCAAGTGTCAGAGCTAGTCAAATGCTGAAAGCCAGCGAGGTAGGAGGAGGGGATGATAAATTTAGAAGCCTAAATTTAGACTTTTTTTAATTGCCTAGTGTTTTGGTGCTTGAAGGCACTCTAATTTGTAAGTAATAGTTACTCTTTTTAAACCACTTAACGGCAGTTTATATGATGGGAAGAGGAAGGGAAAAAGAAGGGGCCAAGGATCAGATAATTTTTTTGTAAACATAGTCACTCAGCTTTAACCAAAGATAAGAAACAGAGGCACTTATACTCATTTTTGAACTGTTTCTGTTACTCTCCTGAGTATGTGGTTAACACGGTTGTTTGCATCGATGAAGGCTGAAAACTACTAAAAACAATCTCTGCTTTTAAGTATTTACGACAATTGTCATTTGCTGGGAACTAGCTAAGGCCACAGATTTACTGTTCCAAGTCATTTTATGTTCCCTATAAATAACTTCTGTGTCCACAGGATGTACATTTCAAAAGAAGCATGAAAGTGGTCCCAAGACTCACTCTGTACAGTAACATTTCAAAAGGAAGCAACATGAATACTTAAATACATGGCTGAATGCAGCATCTCCACAACAGTTAATAGCACAAGTTCCATGTAGCTATGAGTACTACTTATATATACAGCACACTTCTTCAGTGCTCTAAGGAGCTCAGCACATGCTCATTCCTCCATGAATTAAGTGCAGGAGCAACACATTCTTGGGGGACTTACACAATAAGGATACGTTTAAATTCACCCTTCAGATCAGAATTAACTCGCTAACAAGCACAAAGCTCATGATTAGGCTTCAGTTTCACTTAACACCAATTTTAACACCTCTGACATGTTCTAAAATGATTTAATTAGTATCCTTTGTATTTGGCTTCCTTCAGCTTGATGCAAATTCAATTTTGGTTTGTTTAGGGGTCTTTAACCTGTTTATTCTTCGAGTTTTTTGATTTGAATTGGATTTTCTAAGATGCATTTAAGTGGAAATATTTGTCAGACAAAAAAAAAAAACAACAAAAAAAGCCAACAAAACCCAACAAGCAAACAAACAAACACAAAACAGATAGGGCAAAACTCACATCAATTTGACTGTTCTCACTAGCTAAAAGAGATGCAATCTTAACTTTATTGAACTAGTATCCGATCAAATCCTAGTGGAAACAAAACTGATGGGGGTTTTATCCATGTTTTCTCTGCTAGCACTTAGAGAATGCCCACTCCTGTATCAACATAACTTACCAGTGGTCATTTACAGAGGATCAGGGATGAGGCATACAGTGGGAATCTGTAGCAAGAAGAGAAGGAGTAAAGTAAGGAGTCAAGACCTACATTTGGCTTCCGTGTAAAACTGAAGAAGTCATTTGTAAAGTTATGAACCTTGATAAAATAGACAAAAATATTTCTTTGGATGATTATTATGAAGTTGGCTTCTGGTTACTTGCAAACATTCTAGAAGCACTGTCTAACCTTATGACGACGTCCTAACTTGCGTCTCCCATACCAACCTGTACAGTATTCTAAGTTTTCAGAATTCAAAGAGTGAACTTCTATTTTGAAATCCCCAAACGAACATTTTTTTCCAATGAACATTTTTTGATGCTCTAAAATAAAATCTCATCCTCTATACTTCCAGAATATGCCTTATAATTTGTCTCCCGTGTCTTTTCATCTCTCACCTATTTAGTTTTCCTAAGGGCAATTTTATAATTAGGTCACATTTTATGAGTCCATTTTTTAAAGGAATGAATGTTGTCTCCAGTAGATTCAATTTGTGGGAGAGCTTAAAAGTCTAACAACTGAAATCAGCTGCATCTTTTACATTCATAATCAATTTCTTGATTAACGTGCAAGATGACTTGCAAATATCCATTTACCTGAAAATGCCGTGTTAATATTACAGAAAATAGATCATTATCAGTATTTGTAACAAAGACCATCTAGCAACTGCTTCCTGGTTCGTACTGTCTCTATAATGGCAATCAGTTTCATATTGTAGAAATTTGAGTTATACTCCAGGACGTCTGGCATGTTGTTTTTTTTTATCTTCCATCAGTTCTGTGTAAGTTGCTTAAAACAAAGTCATGTACCAGGGCTGTTAAGTTCTCGGAAGAAGGCAGACTGGTTTTGTTTGCTGCTTTGCAACATTATCAGTAGTTATAGGAGGTAATATATTTAGTACAGCTACCTCTACATGTACTTGCAAAAGACCTAAACCCGTCAAAAGCCAAACAAATAGTTGAAACAAAGTTAATCAAAGCGCTGAGATTGACCAGGCTCCTTCAGATAATGACCTGCAAACGACAGTTTGTTTTCCTAGGGTGCTGTATAGTTTGGGAATCAAGTCTAAGGTAGTTCTTTCTCATATGTGCACTTAAAAAAACAGCTTGTAAGGACAACAAAACTTTCTTCATTCTTTGTTGTTCAAAGGCAATGTAAGGAATATCTGGAGGTAGAGAGGAGGGCAGCAGTCATTGTGTATGCTGATTGTCTCTGACAATGAAGGGAAAAAAAAACACATCCTCGATAAAACAACCAAGCTTTGCGAGAGGGAGTAGTCTGGAAATTAGAAACTTAACACTCTTGGCAACAGAATCAGACTCCACCATCGCATTTACTGACACATTTATGGGTATTAACGCCGCACAGCTCACCTTTCCCTGTTCTTTTACAGCTTTATCATTTTTTATTTACCCGAAGGCTTTTACCCTGGTATATCCTATTGAAAAAAAATCCACCTCTGACTCATCTGTTTGAGATTGTAGATAATAATCATGGACCGGGGGAGGAATAATTAGATTGTTTTGAGACAAAGACTATCATGTCTTTTGAGCACTGATGTCTTTCTATGCACTGACCCTCTCTTTGCCTAGAAAGGAACAGCAAAAGGAGCATTAAAAGAACATTAAGAGGGGCCT
Source organism: Chloroceryle amazona (assembly GCA_027560015.1). NCBI lineage: Eukaryota > Metazoa > Chordata > Aves > Coraciiformes > Cerylidae > Chloroceryle > Chloroceryle amazona. The sequence goes on from JANHFX010003845.1 coordinate 95,539, forward strand.
GTAGCCTGAAATTCACTTAGACATGCTAAACCTATTAACCTGGTAGAGGACGGTAAACAAGAAAGCCTTCCTTACACTATCCCAGATTGTCTGCTGAATGGCAAATTGCTTAGTCACTGTTATTTTCAGACACTGCAGGGCACTTTTAATCACAATTTTGAGAGTTCCATTAGATGTAATTTATTGGAGCTAAATTTGGGGTGTGGCAGTGCCCCTCTCGAGGACAGGAACACACTAGCGGTAGTATTTTAAAGGTTCCCTTTTTATTTCCATACCCACTGTAGCTGGTGCTTACCACTAGTAGTCATACCTCAAAATATCACCAGATTTAATGGCTTTGACCCTCTTAGGCCCCTCATTTCCGAACAAATTCAAGTGCCTGTAACTTCGTGCCATACATCCCCCGGGGTTTCAGAGGAGCTCCGTGTCCCTGGGGCCCTCAGCTGACCTCAGGGTGACTGCCGGGCCCACCTCCACCTGCGGCAGCCCCAGGGGCAGGCCGCGGGCCCACGGCTCCGGGGGTGAGAAAAGGCGCCGTTTTCGTACCGTCAGCGCTAAGCCTCTTCTCCATCTTGTGCTTAAGGAAAAGGGGAAGGATGGTTCCCGGCCCGGCGAAGGCGGGGGTGAGGGAAGCAATCGCCCATTCCACAGCGCAAGCGAGCACTCGTCACCCTCCTCACCCCCAGGGGGCGGCGGGGCTGAGGTAAACCCGGCGGGGTCGGGCGGGAGGCCGGGCCCTGCGGCGTCTCCCTCAGGCAGACGAGGCAGAGGCAGTGGCAGTTTCCTGCCGGGGAGGGAAGGCGACGGCGGCGGGCCCGGGGCCGCGG
>JANHFX010003846.1:0-20709 GCA_027560015.1 Chloroceryle amazona
TGCATCACCCCGCGGCTCTACATCCACCCCGATTCTCCCTGCTCGGGGGAGACCTGGATGAGGCAAATCATCAGCTTCGACCGCGTGAAGCTCACCAACAACGAGATGGACGACAAGGGACACGTAGGTGTGGGGCAGCCCCGTCGCGGGGGGGACCGGAGGGAGCGGGCAGAGCATCACCCCAGGTGGACATCGCGACGGGCCGGTCTCTCTCGCCCCGAAGCTGCGGGCTGAGTTCCACCCGTGGCAAAAGACAAACCGCCACTGGGGTGTTTTTTTTTTGGTGCCGTTCTCCCTTCTCGAGGGGGCTCAGCCTGCTCTCCCCCCCGCACAGATCATCCTGCAGTCCATGCACAAGTACAAGCCCCGCGTTCACGTTATCGCCCAGGACTCTCGCTTCGATCTAGCGCAGATCCAGTCGCTGCCGGCCGAGGGGGTGCAGAGCTTCTCCTTCCAGGAGACCGAGTTCACCACCGTCACGGCCTACCAAAACCAGCAGGTACTGGGGACCGGCTCGAGGGGGGGGTGTAGAACCCCAGCGGCACCGGGAACCAGCCGGGGGGGGATGGAGGGACCCGGCGGTACCGGGGAGTGGGGGGACGGAGAGACCCGACGGTAGCAGGGGACGGTCCCTGCCGTGCCCGGTCCCCAACGACCCTTTCCTACCTCTCCTCGCCAGATCACGAAGCTGAAGATCGACAGGAATCCTTTCGCCAAAGGTTTTCGGGATCCCGGGAGGAACAGGTAAGGGCCGGGGCCGCTCGCCCGGTCGCGCCGCCGGCCCCTCCGCGGTGCTCAGCCCGGTCTCGCCCCCGCAGGGGGGTCCTGGACGGGCTGCTGGAGACCTACCCTTGGCGGCCCCCCCTCGCCCTGGATTTCAAGGCTTTCGGCGCAGACAGCCAGGGTAAGTCCCCTTTGTTGCCTTTTTCCTACCCCGCCTCTCCCCGTGGCCTCGGGGCTGCGCACGGAGATCTCCGCGGGAGAGCGCTGGGGGGGCATCTTAAACCATTAAGATAATAACGTGGGTCCTGAAAACGAACCGGTGGCCAACGTAATGTTTTGGGGAGCTAATTCCACGCGTTTTTGGACAAAACTTTAATTAAAATCGATTTGAGGAGCGGAGTGCTTGCCCCGGGAGGGGAAGGGAAGGGGGACAGCGTGGTCTGCCCTCATCACCCGGCAGGCATCAAGTTTAGATGGGCAGAATAAAACCACCTGAGTGTGCAGGAGGCTAATTTAGAGTCGGGTTGTTAGGGCTTTGATCCCGTTACCCTAATTGTTTCCAACCTATTTGAGGATATTAACTAAAAACCGGGATAATAGTGACTGCCGGTGCCTTGTGCAGCCGGCTGCTTCTGTGCAAAGAAAAAAATGAATTATTCAACAGAAAATAAAATTATCTGTTATTTAGGATGTAGGAGACCCAGAGTCCATTAACTCCGCAGAAATGCAGGGAAGAGGGAAAAGTTTTTCAGGGACAACGATTTCCCTCTGCCTGACAAGCGCCCATCGCTCCCTTGCAGCCCTTTCCCAGAAAAACAAAACCCAAAACAACCGGCTTTTGGAAATACAGCATTTGAAAACTGAAGGGAAAAACTAACAGAGCAGTTGCAGTTTGGGTTTAAAATCGCCAGTTTAACTTTCATTTATGTTAGGAACTCTTCAAAGTCTTGAGGTGCACCCAATCATTTCTCTCTGCAGGGAAATACTGCAAAAAATGGCAGCAAAAAGCCACGCTCTCCGGGCGTAGAAAGGCAGGGACATAAAAAAGGCAGTCAGGAGAAATTAAGAGGTTTACCAGGTTGTAAAGAGAACTAGATTTTTTTTTTCTTTCTTAATTTAGAAAAGACTTTATGCAAAAAGCACGTTTAGAAGCTGACGGATGGGCTGCAGTGGGGAGCGAGAGATCAGCAATTGCCTTGAATGTTGTACAGATGCTAAAATATTAGGGCTTTCTGGGATTATATTGTTTCTTTTTGCTAGTCTTAATGTAATTGGTATTATTCTTCAGAGTTAATATCCTGGACCGATGTAAATAGAACAAAATCTCCAGTTCCACTAATAATAGTTTCCTGAAGAAAAGCTGAAAAAATAGAAATCCCAAAAGCCCCTAAACCAGAAGGTAAATTAAAAGCAAATATGAGCAATATGCTGAAAAAAAAGAGCTGATCATAAACTTGGGGAGTTTTAAGCCTAATAGAAATGGCAGGAAGAATCTGCTCTTGGAGCTGCTCTGCGCTCCCTGTCTCCAAACTGGGGCTGGAAGCCGTGCGCTGTTATTGCTTTGGATACCTTGAAGCTGATACTAACCCTTGTTTGCCCTGCTCCAGCCGGCTGCGTAGGGATTCGTTCGCTGTCTCGCATTCACATATCTCTGCTCCATCACATCATTTTACGTGACCGAAATTCCCTGAGTCCTGGGAGGACGTCAGGACGGGTACGTGGGGAGAGGACCAGATCCCTGCCCTGCGTCCGCTCCTGCTGATGTCAGGACTGAAGCAGCCGCTGACATCAGCGGGGAAGGGCGAGCCATCCGAGCCGTAAAACATTCCTGGATTATCACGATGAGGTGTCGCCCAACCTGTAAGATACTCTGGAAGTCTGCAAAAATTAATTTGCACTGCGTCCAAACTCTCTGGAGTTCTTTAAGGTTCGATACACCCGCAGATGTGGCTGCGCTACAGGCTCGATGCTGTTTTGCCGATTGCGTGTAAAGTCTGACGAGATCACATCCAGACAGTAGAGCACTTGGAATTAAAAGTCAATAGAGAAAAAGCACATCGCAAAACGGATCGACATTCCCTTCCTTTGCCAGCCACTGTGGTAAGAAATGAAAATTAAAGGGGAAAAGAAAAAAAAACAAACCCAAACCAACCTCTGGAAGAATGCAGTACTGAACATGCAGCAGAGACACAGGGCTCTGAAATGGTGTTAGAGGAAACCAGCATCTGTTTAGCACAGGGCTGGCCACTCCAGAGCACCCTTCCCACAGCGGTGCAGCCGTTGCCTCATAGTTTTTCCTCCCGCCGTTGCTCCGGAGGATCGTCGAGCCGGTGCCGAGCAGCGGCGTTATCCACCAGCGGCCTCGGCAGCGCTCGCACGTGTGAGGCGAGGCCGTGTCACTTTTCCACCAAATTATGAAAGTGTTCATTGATTCCTTTCAGAAAGGAGAACGTTCAAGTGACATGTGCATTTAAAGTTTCTGGAGACACCTTCAGTATTCGAGGGTATGTTTCAAATTGCTTGGGAAGCCAAGTGAAATTAGTCAATTCCTGTGCACAGGAAGGTAAAAAAAAAAAAATTTCTCCATCAGGCTGAATACATTTTTTTGTTCTTAGATACAAGGGGGAAAAGCTGCCTGTAATTTGCACGAAAAAATAGGGAACCTAAAATAGCAGTGACGTATAACGGGAGAAGGTTATCGGTCGTACAGCAAGGCACAGACCCAGCAGGTACCTGTGTACGTGGAGCTGAACCTCGTGGTTGTCGTGGTGAAATGGACAGGATTAGACGTGTGTGGATGTTCTTCTCAGATAAATGCCAAGTAAAGGCAACAAATAATTTATGGACAGATCTTTCCATTTTGCAGGAGCTGGTTTTCAGAGCGGGTTTGTGCTCGGATGGACACCGACCACGGGGAGACGTGGAGCGGGAGCAGGAGTCCTCCCGAGGTTCCTGGGCTGTGGGCATCAGCTAGCCCAGCCTGGATGATTTCTGGTTTTGTTTTCAGGTGGGAGCTCCAGTTCCTCACCAGTGACCTCCAGCGGCGGGACGCCCTCTCCTCTCAACCCCCTGCTCTCTCCATCGTGCTCACCTCCTACCTTTCACTTGTCGGCGAGCAACCTCGGCGTGTCGTGCCCCGAGACCTACCTACACAACCTCAACGTGCCCCTCTACTACAAGATTTGTCCTACGAGCTTCTTAAGGCAACAGTCTCTCCTCTTCCCAAGCCACGAAAAACTGGGAGGCACCAACCCACATCTTTTACCCCACTTCATGGTGGATATGCCCAAACTCTCATCCCTCGGCATGACCAATCTGAAAAATGCTAAAGCTGAAGACTTAAACGGGCAGTGTCTACAAGTCCCCAACTCTGCTAGTCAAATGCTGTATGGATTACATGCATCTGGAAACATTTTCCCATCAAGTCCCATTGCTCGGGAAGCACTTAATTGTTCTTTACATCCTCCATATGGCTTGTACGGTTATAACTTCTCTGTGCCATCTAGACTGATGAATGCAGCGAGCCATTTCAAAGTGAGTGACAGCATCCCGGCTTCTTTGAGAGATGGCAGATGTAATCACGCTAACTGGCACCCGACAATTAACCATTGCCTTTAGTGGAATTCTAGAATCTTTCTAAGCAGTGATATGTAAAGCAACCCTTTCCTTCCTTCATCCCCACGGGCTTGCTCTTTACCCACTAGGAAACCCCGCGTGGTACAGGACCGGTATGTCCGGGGGGGGTTCACTTTTGGGGGTTTTTGTGTCGTGTTTTTTTGCGTTGGGAGGCTGGAGGATCCGGGAGCGTGGAGGGTCTGAGATGATCCCCAGCGAGGTGTTGCCTTTTGGTGATATTTATGTCATGGTTGTAGGTTAAGAGCAAACCGTGCAGTCACCTTTTTAATATTTGCACTCAGAAGTGGGAAAGTAGACGTAGCTATTTCTACAACTATGGCTTCCTGAAACTCTCTCTCTCGCTTGCCTTTAGTTAGCTCGAAGCCCCAGTGAGCTTCTGCTCACCCTGCCTGAGCTTTGCCACTGATTGCGAAGGGACAATTCGAGATCTTGGGTTAGCAAAGGAGCTGTATTCTGCCAAGTGCTCGGGCCCGTTCTCAAGTTCCCTTGGCTTTAATGGATCCTAATTAATGACGTGAAAGTGCCTTGTTCTCCAGGACCCAGATGACTCTGTTATCAGAGTAGGGATGTAAATCCAAGGCCCTGCTGCTGAGGTAAAGAAAGGCAGGATAAAAGATGGATGCGTTCCTACTTTGTGGGGATGAGAAAGTGAAGCCTGAGGCAGGGATGCCCCAAGGGCCCTCCTCTCCATGCTCCTGCTTCTGGAGATCTCTAGCAGGTGGTAGTGAAGGGAAGCACCAGCACCGACAGCGTGGCTGGAAGGAACAGGGGATGGAGGGTCACACATCTCCCCTGGGGTGAGATGGAGCCATGCTGGAGGATCTGGAGGATACATCTCAGAGATGAAACACCGCCGGGAACAGGACACTGCTCTTACCTTTGCTCTCAGCCCAGGAGGACACAGAAGATCCACCTGGGATGGCATCTGCCGGTCTGTGCCTAAGGGAAAGAGCAGAGATGCTCCTGGCTTGGTCCAGTGGAGAACACAAATCCTTTCCGGACAATTGCACCTCTACGGGCCCTGAAACACAAGATTTTCAATTCCTTCCAAAAGCCCCGTTTGTTTTATTCTAACCTGTGGATATTCTCATTATTCCTGTAAATAATCTCTAGCTCCCAAGGGCACAGTTTAACCGACAATAAATCGGGGCGCAGGTTTTAGTCTATATTTGGTTGATTCTCAGTCCCTACCTGGAGCCAATTTTGAGATTTGAAAATGATGCTCGACCACGTTTTGGGATTAAGAGAAGAAAATTGTCTATTTACAAACATAACCTGGCACTATATAGGGATTAAGTGCAGGTTTAAGAATCAAGATTGATATCCGAATTCTGGGTTTATTTTCATCCATAACAAATTAAGAAGAGAGATACCAAAGGCTGTTAACATAAAGTCACGTTTATTTTGATGGGACTTTGCTAAAAATCAGACAACATTTGGTTCCCTAATTTACCTGCTTTGAGCGTTCACAGTACCCCCAGCAATACCAGTATGAAACAGTGGGCCCTGCTTGCCTTGCTAAATGGTCTGTACAACTGTAAAAATGATCGAACCTGCTTCTTCATGCTGTTTCTTAGCAGTTTATCTCACTATTTTTATTAAAAAAAAAGAAAAGAACCTTTTTCTTCACTCGGGAGTCCTTATTTCCAAGCCATCCCTCGTCATCGGTGGTGGCCAAGTTCCCATGGGTGAGCCCAGGGTGAGTGCTGGGCCAGGCTCCGCTCTCCACGGGAGGAGTGACTGGATCCCACCGGACCCCGCATGCGGTTGCACTTTTGGGGGAGCTGGGAAGGCTCTTCCAGATCAATCACAGAGTCGTGGGTGGATGCAATGGGGTAACTTCCAATTTTCCAAGTATTTGCGGTTGCATAAGATATTCCAGAGTTGCTGGCTATGAGCTGGTGAGCCAACAAATCAGTGCCTGCCTAGTTAAAGAGTGTGACTGATAACGACCAGAATAGATATATCCAGCATGGACAATTTTCAGCACTAGATACTTTGAGATCAGAGAAATTCCACCTACTAGCGTGGAGCAAATGCTCTCTTTGACAGGACTCACCTCACTCCTCCTCGGGGTGTGTTTGCAGATGGGGCTGGGGCTTCCCAGAGCAGCCCCTTCATCCCAGACCTTTGGCACAAAGCCATTGCTGGGGTGACGTGCTCCACCAGCGACACGCAGCTAAGTCTGGTGGAACTGGGTTGGGTTTCCATGTGCCCGGTCCTGTAGGAGCCCGTTTTTTGCCACCAGCCACATGGAAAACACACCCAGAGCCTGGTGCCTGCAAGGGATGCATGACACCAGCAGCTGTGTCCCTTGGGTGCTGGCCCCAAGCTCCGGGGATGCAGACCTACCCATTAGCTCCGTAGGATAGGTCGGCACGGCGTGAGATGCTGTCGGATCTGGTGTAGATGAGGGTCATTTTTATTTCCTTTGTCTTCCTCTCTTGATTTTATCCTTTCAAAAATCCCTGCAACGAATGGAAAAGACATTGGTGGTTATTTCAGGCAGTCGTAGTTCTCTCTGGTGTCCCTGTGGTCACCTCACACCCCACCAAGGCTCCCTGACCACGGGAGAATATTTTCCATGCCCCCAGTAGTAATTTAGCTGAATCACTCACATTTTAACAGAGATCATTCTGCTAATAGGAGAAAAACTGTGCCCAAAATAGCAGACAACCTGCTGGATATATATTTGTCTATTCAACATAATAAATAATTAGTTATTAATCATAAAACTGGGGGGATGAAGGTCAATATTTCAAGCGAGACCACGCACCTGCAAACACAAACACATTCCACGCAGCTTTGTACTCCCCCTGTTAACATTACTTGGGAACCTGTGGCAGTTGCAGAAGTTCACTCTTCTTTAGGTTTGGTGGGTGAACACAAACATAAAGCCAGTATTATGGTGCTGGTTTTAAACGGGAACGGGGAGAAAATCATCAAAGGGGGGGTTTAAGATTAAACTGTCTGAGCAATCTTAGCTATTAGTCACTGGATTTTGCCAAGGAGAAGTTTGAAGTTCCTGGGGAATAGATAAATAGGTATCTTTTATAGGAAATAAACCTGGCCCTGCCGTGCCCATCCTCGACACTGGGACAGGGGATGAGCACGGTGCTCAGACACCAGGAAGCTGACTTAAAAATCAAGGAGACAAAAAAAAAAACCACCCCAAACCCAAATCAAGCCCTAAAATAATGTTTTTAATCAAAGTGCAGTTTACTATCCAGTTTCACCCAAATTTAAGAGATCTATCGGAGAAGCCAAACGTGTAGGGGGAGCGTCGGATGTAGCTTTTTCTGATCGAAGCGCCTTGCTGTACATTTGATCTTCTGAGGTTTGGTCTGTAATTAGATGATAATTTGTATCACAATTATGCAAAGCAAACGAGGATTGGATAGCAAGATAGAGCAGAACAAATAAGCACCCAGAACATTTGAAATGCATCCAGTATCCCAACGATGTCCATGTGTGGTGGGGCCAGGGGGGACATGAGGTTCCAATAAAGCTGCAGAAAGGGAAAAGGCCGGTATCGGTTCCTACAAAAGTTTCAAATGCTCATGTTTACAAATTTGTATTGCACATTAATATGTAAACACAGGCGATTGGAAACAGATGACTCGGCGATGTTTACGTGTCCTTTCGGCTCAGTTTGGGGTGTCTGGTTGTCTCCTAGAATCTGACTCTTTGCAAACCTGGCTCAGAAAGCTAAATAAGAGCTACAGCATCCGAAGGCATCGATTTAAAATCGCCGGCTCCGCAGCAGCTCTCCCAGCCCCAGGATGTATTTCGGGTACCGGGTACGTCCCCCGACTCCTCCTGAGAGCTCGATGGCTAGAGCTGCACTTTGCAGTGCTGGAGGTGACACCTCATTCCCGGGCATTTACACACCAAATGTATTTTTATGAAATGATTTAATCTTTATTACCACGTCCCTCGGAGGCACTGGAGCTGTGGAAGGCAGCCACGGCATCGCCCGGCCACTGCAGAACCCCATCCAACACTGGCTCCGTGGTCTCTGTGCTCCATTGGTGCTGCAGTGCTGAAAAAACACCCAGAAAAGATTATTTTTGATAATTTTGCGAAGGAAAAGAAACCCCACCTTCCTCACAGAGTGAATAAGAACCTGCAACTTGCTATTCACCTTTTCTTTCCCCCGTTGATTTGCATTTTCAGATGCAAACTCCAGCAGCTCTTTCGGGCTCGGCCGGGTCTGGGCAGCCTCGTGGCCCCCGTGGAGTTGAAGCCGGTGTCAGACAGCCGGGGCTGGGCGCAGGGACGGAGGCTGGAAGGAATCACGCTGCCTGCAAGGACTTTTGCAGATGTCGGGTATTGCGCCGCAAGCTGTTCCTGCTTAATCCAGCTCTGCTCTCGCCCACCCGGTGTCGTTTCTGAATGTTAGTTATTTATAAACCCACTTCTCCTCTGTCCCTTCCCTGCCATTCGCGAGAAGGACCCACCGACTGCGTCCATACATCAAATCATTTCCCCCCAGACTGCTTATCCTACAGCACCAAGTTTTAAGTTTATTGCAGCAATTAAGTACGAGAAGTAGCCCAGGTTTCGCCGAGGACCCCCTGAGCTTGTAAATCAAATGACACAAACCAGCAAGGAAAAGTCAAGACCTTTCTGGAGAGGGAAGCAGCAGCGATAAGGGAGAACCCCCAGGAAAAGGAAGATTTGCTGTCTAAGGAAGCAGATCCTGAACGAAACCAGAGCTGGGGGCAGGGGCTCAGGGTGGCTTCTAGCTCTCTGAAGTCTGAAGATATATTACCTGCACTAAAGAGGTTTTCAGAGATTTTCTCTTATTTTCAAAGCCTGGCTCTTTCGGGTTTTGAGAGAATGGCTTCTTTGGAGAAATTCACTTTTTCCTTCTTGGCGCTGGCTCCAGATCTCAGCTCCGAGCTGGGTTGCAGCTCCAACAATTTCCTCCACACCCTGTCCAGCAGCTGGGAGCACTTAGCAGCTCATCTGCCCCATTGGGCTCACCTGCCTGAGCCAGCCCTGACAGGTCCAGCTGCTTCCAGTCAGGCCTGCAAATAAAACAGGGCCTCGACTCCACAAGAAAGAAGAGTAATGGACTTGTGTGGTTACTGGAAGTTACTCTTGCTATTACTCAGGTGATGCTCCAGGGGTGGATGCTCCCTCCTGCTCCAGCTGCCGGTCCAGCGGAGCGAGGTGCCGCATCCCTTCAGCCTGAAAGCAGCAGAAATACCCATTTTTATTCATGTTCAGGAGGATTCTCACTGCTGCTGCACTCTCCGGGAAGGTTTCCAACACAAGGTATTACCCACCAGCCGGCACCGCTGTGGGAGGGACCTCAGTCATCTGACCACAGTCAGATGCTGCCCTGGCAGTGCCCATCTCACCCCAAGCACACCCGCTGGTTTTCAGCATCATCTTCCATCGCACGTGACTTTAAAGGCCTTGGAGATTCTGCTTTTGAGGGGATGCTGAATGCACTGCAGGAATAGCCCTGTGTATTTGAGGTGGTTTGGTAAGTTTTTGGGGGTGGGATTGTGTTTTATGGGTGTCTTCAGTACCAGGAGAAAGAGAAGCGATCCACGAGGCTGGACTGGTTCATCTTCAACCAGCACCACAATTCTCTCCACAAAGACTGCTATTTTAAATTACAAAAAGAGAGAGAGAAAAAAAAAGGGAGCATAAATCCATCTACAGAGCAACACTTCAAGTGCTAAACTGTTTATAAACCAGTAAGAAATTACTATCAGATGATGAAGCTGCAGGGACAGTCAAAAGCAAATCCTCCCCATCCCAAAGGCACCTTCCTGCGAGTCAAGATCTCAGGGTCTTTACAAAGATGATTACCAATGATTTTTCTTCCATGCAGTACAAATTACACCAAGTACCTGACTGCCCCGCTCAGGACTTGCAGGTACTGCACATCTCCATTTATCAGTGCCACTTTTAGTTTCAGCCCTTCACCAAATTCTTCTTCTATCTCCATTAAAAGTCTTACTGCAAAATGAATCGAAGCTGATAAGCCATTTCCCGTATTGTATTTCTTCCAACGTTATCAATATTGCTAATAAAAATAGAGATTGAAACAATATGTTGTAATGCCCAGGATATAAGCCAGATTCTGCTGCAGCTCAAATAAATATGAATTTGGCCTTTGGCTTTCATAAAAGCAGGATAATGTCTCTATCAGGGCTATTCTAAGGGATAACATCAGCCCCCTCTGCTTCACTTCCCAGGACTACCAGAATTCAGGCTGGTAGAAGAAATACAACTCTGTTTCCTGGAGAGTTCTGCAGATTAAACAAAATCAAAGTAAAATGAAGGCCCAAATTGTATTTCCCATTGAAACGAAACCCAACGTCTCAGAAAGCTTTGAAAGTGCTGACAGTTGCCACAGCGGACGGGGGAATTGTAAATGAGATGCTCTTGAGGCAAAGGTGCCGAGGAGAGGAGAGGGAAGAGCTCGTCTGGACCTGGCAAGGTCCGGGTGCTTCATCCTCACTGTTGTTCCTCCTTCCCCAGCCAAAGTCTTCAGCAATTGTCTTTGGCAAGGGGTTTAAATTAGAAAGGAGGGGATTTAGATTGGAAATCAGGAGGAAGTTCTTTACCAGGAGGGTGGTGGAGCACTGGAACAAGTTGCCCAGGGAGGTGGCTGAGGCCCCATCCCTGGAGACATTCAAGGTGGAGCTTGACAGAGCTCTGAGCACCCTGCTCTAGTTGAGGATGTCCCTGCTCTCAGCAGGGGGGTTGGACCAGATGCCCTCTGGAGCTCCCTTCCAACCCAGACACTTCTATGTTTCTATGATTCACTTTCTGAGATGGCTTTTGGTCAAATGGGCTTGGGTGATGTTTGAGAGCCACGTGTGCCAGTGCAGACCTATCCCCTTGGCCCGGCTCTTCTCACCACTCCGGAGAGCCAGGATGTCTTCAAGCCAAAGCGTACGAAAGGTCCACCTGAGAATGCACCCTATTAACTGCTGATTGTGGGGTGTGGGTGCCAGGCCTGGCCGGCGAGGCAGCCGTAGCACCCTGCTCCAAACCTGAGCTTCCCAAACGACCACAAGATCGCTTAGTTTGAAACTGTTTTCAAGTATCACTCATGCAGATGGAGTCATGGGCCATAAAAGGAGGAATTTCACTGGGTAGGTCTCCTGGCCACAGAACAGAGCAGAGATGGAAATGAGATCCAGCTCTGCTCAAGCCAAATTTTTTTGGAGGAGATGGCGAGAACCTCTGCTAGCCATCAGGCATCAGAGATGTTCCTGCACCCGCTGACAGCTCCCCTCACCCCTCGTCTGATCCAAACCCTGCTCAGGCTCCCGCTGGGAAAATCATCTCCGAAATTTGGAAGCTCCTGGGTCTCCTTGGGGATAAATCTCTCCCCAGCCAGAGCCATGGCTTGGAGGCAGCAGGGATCGAGTCGGTGTCGCTGCAGCATTCCTCATGGATTTACCTCCTAGCAGGTGAAAATACAGATGAATGATTTTCAAATAACTTATCAGTTAAAATAAGAAAAATCAAAACACCCCTGAGGCAAGGGAAAGCATTTTGAGTGGTTTCTTTGCAGCAATTGGGCTTGGTCAGTTTTGATCTCGGTGTTTCTACCCTGCCAGCCCCGCTCACTCCAGCGCCAGCCCCCACGCTTTAATTCTTCTTTTTTTTTTTTTTCTTAAAATAGGACACACCTGCAAGGAAGGCAAAATTTCTTCAAGACATTCCTGATCTGGAGCATATTAAACCGATATTTTTGTTTTGTATTTTTGATGATTTGCTCCAGTGATAACATAATAGCATGATATTTTGCCTGGGATTGATTAAAACATTTCTTTTGATCAGCGCAGCAGATTGAAACAGTTGTTTATTACTGGACAAAGCGCTGAGAAAGGGAAGGGAAAAAAAAAAAAAAGAAAATTAGAAGAAAGAAACGGCTCTGGGTGGCTGTTGGGTCTGCTTTTTGCCAAGGGTATTTCCTTTGCTTTGGGAAAATTCTCTGTTCCGGGCGGGGTTGGGGCTTGGGAAGTGAGAGAAGGGGAGGACGATCCATCACGCTGACGGACACCGGCTGAAAACCCGGGCGGTGGTTGTTACAGCTACACGTGTGCTGAATAAAAACTTATTTCTCTCACCAATCGCCCACCTCATAACTGATGAATTTCTAAAACCAAATGTAACGTTTCCTAGAAAGGTTCTCCTTTCAGACTGTACCCATGGCTGCCCCTTTCAAAGCCACCTAGGTTCTAAATTTAAAGACTTAAGCTAAAAAAACATCTTTTTTTGAACCTTATTATCCAAAGGCAGCGTCATATTGTTACAAACCTACAACAAACGTGTTATTTTGGTTGAAACCCAGTTCCTATAAAGGCTTTCAAGACTATAGATTTTAATTACACAAAAAATTTTAATAAAATCTCCTATTTAACTGCTGGCAAGACTGTAAGGGGAAAAAAAAAAAACCCCAACCCACAATAATATCTGGCTCTGTCTTTTTGACAGAATAATTCTTCAAGTTACATTTGCCACATTCGTGCAGCTGCGACCAATAACCCGCTGTCTTTATTATTCTCCACCGATATGAAATTAAAATGAACTGGAAATGTTTATGCCACAAATGGCGTGCAACACATTAAACAGATAACGCCGGCGAAGGTTTTGCTTAAAACAGGGGGTTTCTCCTCCAGCAGAGCCCGTCTGTAACTTAATCCCCTCTTTTCCCAGGCAGCGGAGGTTGCCGCTCTGCCGAAAGCCTCAGACACACACAACCATATCTTCATTAAAGAGGAATTACTTCCATCTCGCCATCCCCAGGTGCCACTGAAAGCGGAGCTTTGTTTCATGTGGCCAGCTTCAGTTCCTCTGTTTAGATCAGCGGATTCCTTGGCTTCACGGGAAGGTTGGAGATAAATCTATTTTGAGTCTTGTTTGCTTCCCCTCCACTTTTCCCCGCAGCGTGTTTATAAGCTGCATATTAATTCCTCAGTCATGCCTTTGGTATTTTTCACCGCTTGCAATAAATAAAACCAACCCAAAAGCACAACTGAAACCGACGCCATCGCTTTTAATCATCTCAACCCAACGTACTTTTTGGGTTATATTTTTTTTTTTTAGCTCGCTTTTGCACCGATCGATAAACGGAGCTGAATCAAATTCTTTCAGGTCGTTCATTCGGAAGGGCTCTATTCCCAAGCCGTGCACCTGCCCCGTGTTTTCCTTGCAAGGGGATACCTCTCCCCGAGCCGACACACGCCGCTCGGGCAGCTTGGCCGGGAAATGCCGGGGCCGCGCGGAGCCGGCTCGTTGACATGTGTCTGCAAATCGATCTTCGGGACGCGGAGAGCCTCGGGGTGAAGCTGGGGCGGGAAGGGGGGTGAGGGGAGGGAAGAGAAGGGAGGCAGGGCTTCACATTGGTAATTTGTTTCATGTGTCCCTCCCTGTCCCTGCGGCGCAGGCTGAGCACCAGGTTAGCGCAGAGGAAGTGTTCAGAAATAGCACCTATTTAATTTGCGCCTGTTTCCGAAGTCATTTTCGCTCCCTGGACACCACCACCACCATCATCACCTCCCGATGGTCGATCCCTACCCTTGCTGTTCTGCTTCTCCTCTCCTGTCACCACGGAGTAGAGGGTCCTGGCACTCAGATGGTCCCTGAGGGTTGGAGAAAGTCCTCCTGAAACTTCCAAACCCTTAGGGAGGAAGAAACCCTCTTCCCATGGATGGCACGTGGTTTCTGCACCCAGCCTCCCTCCGGGAGCTTCAGCAGCATCCTCTCATGCTGGGATGCAGGTTCTTGTGCTCTGATATTTTAAAGTTACTGTTTAAAAAGCACAGTAGCAGTCACATTTTATTTCCTGCACAATGCACCGAGCAACAGTTTCTCTCTGAGCTGATGGAAAAAAATAATTCAACTCCTTTTTTAGGAGCAGGTCAGCTCTGCCTGTCTGTTTGGGTTTCACAAGAGAATCATCGTTTCATTAACAGCCTTCACTGATGTGGGTAAAGCCATCCACCCTTTAAAGAACTGGTTAATAATTATGATCTGTCCATTCAGGGCACTTTGGTTTCCACCTCTGTGCCCCCTTCCCTCCCTCCCTGCACCCCGACCCCACCGTACTAAGGCACCTCTTCGCTGAAGTAGTGAAAACAATTTAATTATTATATTGGTTTGTGCTGATGGTATTGAGAGGGAATCACCCACAGTTAGAAAATAAAAGATCAAATTGATTGGTTTGTTTGGAGGGTTAAAGCAACAGGAAGGTTTCTTTGGTTTGGAAATAGAAGCTTGAAGTTCATTGATTTCCCATAGAGGATTTTTAGCTCCTGTCACACAGGAACCCAGAGATGAATATTCCTCTGATCTACGTGCTTCACCATTACAGATTTTGAGGCATTTTGCAAGAAAAATAATAGCCTTGAATGACCATCGAGGTGAGAGCAAGGACTGCTGGAAGCAGCCACAGCCAGCTCACACCTTACCTCCCTCTGCCTTCCAGCACTCACAAGCAATTTGAGTTTAACAAACCCCCCACACAATCAGAAAAATACCAAAAGCACAAAGCAGAGAAAGGTGTTGGGGGGAGCAGAGCAGCTTCCTCACCTCATCGCTTAGTCCAGAGGCCAGAAGTGTCCGTCGTGCTGCCAGGACACCGTCGTGGGGAGCTCCTGGGTCTGGAATTGAGATTTAGAGAGGAATTTTGCTCCCTCCTGGCAGCGCCGGGGCTGCCACGGCCGCAGCCCTCAGCAATCAGCCCTGCTCCAGTGAGGGGCTGCCATCTGGCCCCTTTGTTTTTCCAGTAACCTGTAGACACCGATAACATTTAACAACAAGATCTGGGTTATCACAGACCATTTGCCTTTTTTTTCCCCCCCCTTTCTTTCTTATTTTTTTTTTCCCCTATTCATTTTGTTTTGTTAATCTCACTTTATATTTTGCTTTGCTCTTGGTACAAATCGAGGAGCTCCGCTGGGAAATCCCACACCACCCACTTTCCCCTCACCACAGCCCTTTTTGTCTCCTTTTGGTTGGCTTTGAACCATTTTGATGCAGAAGGATTGCAGCAGAAAGCAGAAGCAGGACCTGCTTCCTCCCCATCTTGCCAGGATTTTTTTCCATGGCACTTGCAAGCCTGGAGAGATGACAGCCACCACCACCCGAGGTGACATCCCACCTTGCAACTGTCCCCACAGAGCTGCTCCTGCCCAAAATCAAGCCTGAGCTCAAACACAGGGGTGTTGGCATCCCCTTCAGCGTGGAAATATAGATCAGCTGGAGTGGGGTTGGAAGAGACCCTGCCTTGGTCTCTGCCAGGGGAGGGTGATGGCCAGGGCACAGCTGATGGGCTGTGTTTGCAGCCGGACCAGGTCCTGACCAAAAGCCAGTGACTTTAAATAGGAGATTGAAGCACTAAAGTTGTTGGGTTTTTTTCCTCAGTGATCTCAGCTCTTCCTCCCTTCCTGCAGTCAGAGGCAGTGATCAAGACCAAATGGTTTTCTGTCCCCAAATAACATTCAATAGACAGCGACAGTCAGTGGCAGTTATGATTACGCATCCAGTTGCCATTTCACGGTGTGTTTGTGCTATTTCAGCTTTTCCTGCACCAAATTAGTAGAAGATTGAAAAGTTTGGCTGCTGTGAGTTACTCCTTTCATCTTAACTTCTTGTTTGATTTGTATCACCTGCACTGGTCAATAAGGAGCTTTCTGAGCTGGTTGGGAATCCTCTGCTGAGAAACGCTGTTTGCTGCTGCAAAGCTCTGGCCTGAGCAATCCAAACTCACATCGACCTGGATTTAATCTTTCAGAGTGTTAAGAAGCATCGCTCATTGTTCCTGGAGAAACCCAACTGCTCAGCCTCTAGATAGGACCTGCAGCACAACAACAACAATCATTAGATTTAAAGGAGCACGTTGTCATTTTGGGGTGGGCTTTTGTTGCTTGGTGGGGTTTTTTTTTCCCCCAGGCTTTCCTAAGCCAAGCAGAGTTTAATTAGCACCCTCCGAATCGCAGCATAAATCTCGCCGGCGAGGGAAGGAAGGGAACTGCGGCGCGAGCTGTCAGCAGCTCCCCGTGATCTGACAGGGTCCAGCAAATGCTTCCCCCCACGCTGACCCTGCCTGTCAATCAGCTTTCGGGGGAGAAGCCCCTTCTTGCCTTCCTCTTGGCTCTTCGGCGAGGAGCGACAGCCAGCTCCGAGTTTGACGGGCTGTCATTTATCATTATTTTGGGGAGGAAGGAGCCAGGGAGGCACTTTTCACCCCAAAGGTGCGGGCAGAGCAGAATTTGAGATGATGGGTGGGGATTTCCACCGGCACAAATGGGAATAAGACTCGGAGCTTTCCAGGCTGTACCAAAAATAGCGGACCAATTTCAATCTCAATTATAGCTCGGTAACCCCCGAGTATAATTCAGAAGTCGGCTTCTAATATTTCATTTTGGGATAAAGAATAATATTCCACTTCCCCCGCCGCACCCCAAGCGATTTTCATTTCATAGGGGCTAATCTCAACTCGAACATGTGTCTCGGCGAGATACGAAAGGATACGAACGCACTAAAGAAAATATGTGGAAAAAGAAGTGATGTTGAAATGCCTGTGTTAAGATCTGCGGAGGAGTCAGCTTAATAATACAGGCTCCTCGTGACAAAACCGTTCCCTTTATCAGAATAAAATGTGATAAATTACTTATTTCACATCTGCTGCACTCAGGGCAGCAGGAACTGCTTTCTCCCATCGGAGCAAACGTGCTTTTGGGTTTCCAATTCCTCCAAACCCCAACACGTGCAAGACGTGTCCCGTTAAAGCCTCCAAAAATACACCAGCAAAACTAAGAGCAGCCAATGGTTTTATCCTCCTCACACGTACACTCAAGTCCTAGGACAGCAAATGGGTGGTTTTGTACGGCAGTGTAAGCGAGGTTCCAAATGTTTCGCTGGAACAAAGCTTTTGGGAAGACGTTCAGGAGGTTCCCAGTGGCCAGAGCTCTTTGGCTTCACTGAACCTCCCCCTGGAGCTTTGCTGAACGTGCCCATTTAACCTGCAGAGATGTACAGAGAAGGTCAACAGTGCTGCCAGGGTTTATAGGAAGATACACAACAGCATCATCCCTGCAGCCATCCCAGGGGAGGTGGCCGGGGCTCTGAGCACCCTGCTCTCTGCAAGGGGGTTGGATGAGATGAGCTTGACAGGTCCCTCCCCACCCAAACCAGTCTATGGCTCTGTGATCACAGCCTCATTACTGAGATAGAAGCTGACCCCCAGAAACCTTGGGAAAGCGTTAGATAGAGAAGCAAAGGGAGATGGCTCCTTGGTTTGAAAAGTCTGTTTTGCACAGTGGTTTTCTGCAGCCACCCACCCCATGGGGCTGTCACCCCCCTAAGAACCAGCCCAGCACCAGGATATGGCCCCAACACAGCCCCTCCACCACCCCGTGCTCCTCGCTCCCTGACCAGCGGCTCATCTTTCTAAGTGATGATAAAGTTCACTGGTGACTAACGAGGGCTTTTTGTTCTCATCATTAACGTGCCATGCTTTGCAAATGTGTCTTTCATTTATTTATGTCTGTCAGCTGTTTGGATGTCTCTGTTACCATGAGGCTCCTACCAACAGGCCTGCTGGAGAGGAATTTAAAAAAAAAAGGGGTAAAAACACCCCCACATTTGCTCTCTAGTTTGGAAAACCCTCCCTTTCTTGGGCTTCCAGTCAATATTATCATTCTAATAACAAATTGCTTTAAGAATGGATATTTTAAAACACCTACCTGAATGTTTTCCACGGTAGAAGATGAGTCTTGATCTGCTCTCCTTCTGCTGACAAAAGGAAAATGGTTTTATTATTTAAATTAACACTTATTTAGAAACTTCACCTGTTTATCCCTGACCTGGGAGCGCTTCTACACAACCCTCTGCATTTAAAAGGACCAGCCTGATGGAGAAGGTTGATCCCTTTGGTGGGAAGGGGGGGATGCTGGAGGTACAACTGAGGTATGTGCTCATCCGACAGCAAAATACTGATTTTTCCAGCACTTTTTTAGTCTTTCACAGGAGACTCCCAGGGTAAAAGGCTCCTTCAGGGATTCTGCAAACCCAAAGACCTTCCTACAGCTCTGGCTCAGCCACCCCTGAGCGAGGGACGGCGCGGGAAGTGCCCCTTCCCTGCACCGCAGGTTTTCCCCCCTTTGCCGTAGGAATTATTTCTTTGTTACTTAATCATCTGTAATTATCTCCTGGAGTAAATTCTGTTGGTGCATCAATTTTCAAACACAACAGTCATTTTTATCAGTCGTGTTTATTTAATTTTAGCTGATTAGCGCAGAACCTAACAAGTGGCTTAGACTAACAGTGTGTCACTGCCCAAGTATTTTGTAGGTAACAAGAAGACATGGACTAGAGCACATGTTGCTTTGTCTGCATTAATCTATTGACATTGTAATTCTTCAACTGTTTTTAATGGCTGGTTCAGCTGGAAACGATTAGTTGTCCAAATTAAAGCCACATTTCTCACTTTGTGCCCAGGGAAGGTTTGTAGCTGTTGTCTTTTCCTTGCTTTTTTGTTTTCCAAATCAAGACAGATACCGTTTGAAAACGCATGAAATCTTGTTGAGGAGATTGATCCGGGTGTTTGGAGCCGTGTTCCTCTGTACTCGTCTTGAAGCCAAGTGCTGGGACTGGCCACAGAATGGTGTGTTTGAAGTTGAACTCTGCAGCAGGGTTCTCGGCACGGCCTCGGCTGGGGCCGCAGGAGCCGACCCAGCAGCCGGGCTTTGGAGGGAAACCTTCGGGGCAGCTCCAAAAGGAGGGGAAGAGGGAAGCGAGAAGAGCAAGTGCTGGAGACAGGGCAGGATGTTCTGGGCTGTTCTGCATGGGTAGTACAAATTAATTTATCTTGTTTATAAATTAACAAATATTTGTTCTGTGCACATTAGAACTTTATCTAGAACTTCAGAGCATCAGCACACGTTGGATCTCCTGCTTCTTGGTGCTTTACAGGAAAGAAAAAAAGTAGTCACATTCATGAAGCAGTCATGAAACACTTGGAGTCAGCCTGGCCTTGCTCCAGGACCTGCACCTGAGCAGTGTGCTTATGCTCACCCCAGCTCCTCTCATCTCCCCGGCCCAGGATCTTCCAGGTCTGGCCTGAACATCACGCTCTTCTCACAGCACTGCAGCCAGACGTAAGATGTGCCAAGTCTCACAAATGCTCCTCAGCTCAGCTGTGGAGCCTTGTAGCTGTGGGATACTGGAGACAAACATCTCCCATGAGGTTTGGACTCTCCACACATGGTGAGCATAGATCCCTTCCCGCTCCAGCATCTCTGCTGGGAATTATTTCCCTGTACGAGGTCAGGGTGGTGGCCATGCCCACGTGCACTCACAGTGGCAATGGTGCTGCACCTTCTTCCTGCACAGCTCCAGGGGTTTAGATGAGTTTTTGCCCGTTAGGAGCCTTGCAGCTGGCTTCAGTCCAGCCTGCACTAAGAGCACGATGAGTCTGCTGGGAACTGCAGTCTCGGGTGAGGTCTATGCCTGCCATGCAGACCTGGGACCGCTCAAGACAACCTTCAGCCAGAATCACCTCCTCCTGATGGCACAGCCACAGTCTCTCTTGGGAAGTATCAAATGGAGGGGCCCCCCCAGCCCTCCCACGAACACAAGGGTTTGAATCCCAGTCTCCTACAGCACTGGCTGCAGGGGCTGAGGGACAGGTTTCTGTATGGGTGGTGTTGAACTCAACACATTTTCTTTTCATTGCAGCAATAAAAAAAAATTAAATATTTACACATAGCGTAGAAAATCCTACGTTCTATGATTCTACAATAGCCCAAACTGAGTCTTCTTCCCTTAAGTCAATATTCAAACCATGTAAATGAAGTGTTTGCAAAGATTTACTCCTGAGAAAGTGCTTATCTGGTTGTCTGGCAAAAGAGAGTGAAAGGAAGGTGGGCTCCTCTTCCTCCTCTCTTCCCACCCACCCCTAAACCCGAAGATAGCAGCCCCAATCAAGAGTTTTTTGCCTCCATCAGTTTGTCACAACCCAAAAGTCCCCCAAATAGCTGTGTGTATTCAATTATCCTATCTGTGGCATCTGTACCTCATTACATGCTCCGAGTGAACGGTGCACGGAGTCAGGTTGCGATGAGGCAAAGGTCAGAGGAACCTCCAGCTTGCATTTTGCCATCAGTTGATTATTCAGATAACAACCAACCATCCAAAAGACTGAGGGCTTCTCTGTGGCTATGGAGAGGACCTCATCCCTGTAGCAAAGAAAAGAAGATAGCTAATTCCTCTGGGCTACCTTGAGCAGCTGAAAAATGATAAAGCACGGGGCTGTGGTGGGGTCCCCATGATTCCTGGAGGGGTTTCCAAGCCCCCCGTGGAGCT
>JANHFX010003846.1:20809-36204 GCA_027560015.1 Chloroceryle amazona
CATGATCCCTGGAGGGGTTTCCAAGCCCCCCGTGGAGCTGTGCTGCTGAGGGACAGGGGTCAGTGGTGCCCTGGCAGTGCTGGGGGGGGAATGCTTGGACTTGGTGACCTTACAGAATCGTTTGGGTTGGAAGAGACCTGTGATTCCATTTCTCACAGCCCAGGACACGGACGCAGAGCTGGCACTTGGCAGTAGCCTCCTTGCTCTGCCACATCTTGCTTTTAATATATCACCCAGCATTAATCAAGCAGTTTTGAAGCATCCTGTATCAGTTCTGCAAAACAGAGCTTAAATGATTTACTGTCAGATTCTTTCAGCTCCTGTTAGACTCCTGTTTTTCTTTCATGTGGGTAGCAGAGGTCAGCAGCAGCAGCAGATGCATGCTTTCACTTTGTCTCACATTTGCTGCTGTCATTCTGCTCCCGCACCGGTCCCCGCAGAGCGACAGGATGTGTTCATGCTCACAGCCCTAGATGCTAATTGATTTTAGGGAGCCCCATTCATCAGTTCAATATAGTGGATCACCCACCAGGTTTGCTGTTCAGTGTCAAAGGTAATTCAATTAAAACTCCAGAAGTGTGACTAACTAGCCGATGGTAAATATGTTTAGCAGCTGTGTTGCTGTATCTTCTCCATCCTATTGTGTCTGTGAACCAGCCCTGCCGTAGCCCGTACCGAGCCGTATACCTTGGCTGATTAATGTATACAACAGTTTTGCAGCAATGCCAAAAATTAAGTCCAAATGTCTTTGGTATGCAACGACATGCAAATGTCTAAATGTAATAGCTGCAGTGAAAAGAAAAGCCTCTCAAGTGCTGAAAGGCGATGGTGGCTGCAACGGTTGGATTAACTCCCAAGTATCTAGGGGGGGGTTGGTATTTATTTATTTTTTTCTTTTAATAACTTTCAAAAGAATCAAATTCAGATTTTTTTTTTTAAATCCTTTGATAGTTGGAGCCTACTCGTAAATACCTTGTTTCTCCTTGGCCATCAAGAGCTCATCTGAAAGCCATCCGATGTGACTATCCCACCGCTGAAGCTGGGTATAAATCAGGTGGACGTTGCAGTGCTCATGGGGAGAGATGTTTTTATCAAACGCAGGGAGGTGCTGAATTCTTCCAGCCTGACAAACCGGGCTTTGACTCTTCTCTGCTGCTGGCAACGGTTGCTCCTATGTGGTTTGGTAGCAATTAAGCACCACAGGACAAAATGGTGTGTCTGCTCCATAGATTAAAGGAAAACATTATCTGAAAAAGCACAGGTAAACAAGACACACGTTCCTCAACCTTTCACCCTTGAGGATCAAGGTTCACATCCCACTGGAGCACAAATAAACAGGAGCCTGGACTCCCCTGAGTCACCCGACTGGTGAATTTATATTCATGGTGAGATTACTGCAGAGCCCAGCAGGCTTGTTGCTGGTGGGGATGGGAGAGGATGAGTGGGATGCAGAAGGAAACTCCCCAAATCGCTGCCCATACAGAAAGCAGCGTTTGTTTACTTACAGCAACTGCCTAAAATTATCCTTATAAAATCAAGTAGGTGCTGAAATGAGGATTTTCCAATGGCTATCATTGCACAGGCCCCGTTTCATCAACTTACCCTGCAAGAGACCAATCCCACACCAATGAGATTTCCCCACTTGCGTGTGGGTGGAGAAAATAAATGAGATCCAGCAACTCTGCAAACCACTGGCCCTCCGGGCTGACTGTTGCGGAGCACGAGAAGGAACACTTGTATGGTTTGGTAAATAGCATCCTGAGGAACCATCCACACGTCCCCAACATCACCCTAAATAGCTCGGAAATACCTGGTCTATTTAATACTCTAAGTGAAATTGTACAACTCGACAAAAGCATCACATCTGAAAGAGAATCCAGGATGTTCTGTGTTTGCTACTTTAAACACGCTCCGCACAAGAGAAACCCGGGTTTGGTCAGCACTAAACTTGGCCGTAGAGCATATTTTTTAAATATTTGGATGAAAAAAAGCAGGGTCCTCGTTAAATACAGTAATTGCCACTAATATATTCTGATACTCCTGCTTACAGAGAGAATTCTCTCAGCGGAAGAGGTTGTTTGAAGAACACGTGTGGTAGAAAGACACCAAGTTTTTAAGCGGCGGTCAAATCCTCACAGCAACGTAACTGGATAAGGAACGACTTTGATGTACAGTTGCTGCCAGGAACCTTTTTTTTGTTGTTGTTGCTGCTGCTGTTGAATCTCTCCCTTCTCCTGGCATTAATAAATTAAGGCACCTGCTCCAGAAAGCAGCAGAAATCTGGAAAATCATTATCACTTCAAGGCGGAAACACTGCCCATCACGAGAGGACAAATGGGGTATGCAGCCTACACGGGACTTGAAAACAAAGGTTCTATTTGTCAAATTACTAGAGGAAAAGTTGATCTTACTGTTATGGACTTGATCCACTTCCAGGTCAGAGCAATTAGTTACGGCAGTCTCTTGGAGACTGGAACTAATTTACCACGCTCCGATCGGGACCGTCTGCTGCTTCTACGCGTTTCAAGTCAAATGTTGGGGCTTCGTAGGGGTACCTGCAACTAAAAAAAATCCACCAGCCTCAGCAACAGAGAGTAAGGCTTCCAATACTAAACCCATTTTGCAGTAAGAGAAACAAAGTCTTGCCTCGAGATTATGTTAAATTAATCTTTGACAAAAGAAATACTTACAAAAATAAATAAAATGTGAGTGGTTTTAAAAGGAAGTTTAAAATGTTTCACTATTCCTGACAGCTCATTTTGATGGAAATGGATTGTAATAAAGAATTATCAATCAGATAGTGGGGAAATTAAGCTGATTATCATCTCGTCAGATACAGATATTAGTCGGTATGTAAAATTTATTGCTTTAAACTCACAGAGATCGCTCCACTCGGAGTTAAGAAGCTTCCCGAGCAAGGCGTGCAGGTCATCATAACAATAAATCCTCTTTCTGATTAGCAATGCAGGATGCTTCAGTGCTTTCATTCCCCCAGATCACCCTTGTGTAGATCAGAGCCTGAAGGCTGCCTGGCTGCTGCAAGGATGGTCTGGTTCTGGCTGATCCTCACGGCAACTGGGCAGCCTTGGAAGAAGCTGGAAAGCTTTCCAAAGAACTAGGGAGACCCTGGCTCCTGCAGCCTGTTGATTTTCTATCTTGAGCTGTGTATCCCAGCTGATTCAGCATGGCTTTTGGAATAAAGAGCAGGAAAGGTCAAGTGAGAACCTGTAAAACTCCTTCACTGCATCTTCCTCCAAGTTAAAACGGCTCAACGGGCACTTGAAATTAGTTACAGATTGCTCACGTCGGTCTTTTCCTTTATCTGAATGGTAATGAGAGAGCTGCTTCCGATACAAGCGAGGCCACTGACCCTTCTTGGGACTTCACTGAAAGAAAGTTTGACAAAAAAATAAAGAGGAAAAAAAAAAAAAGAATACACTGAGCAGCTCAGTGCCAATAGCTCAGCCCAGGCCTCGGCAGTGGCCAAATGCTAACGGTAAAGCCAAAGTCTGCCATGTGCTGTATGGAAAGGGAGTCCTGAAACCATCAGCATCAAATCACATCTCAACTGGGCAGCACTTCTTGTGAGAAAAATGAAATTTTTCTAGTAAAATCCATTTTCTGTCAGTACACAGCAGGTGTTCCCTTCTGTTTCATCACAAGACAAAACCAGGACAACAGCTGAAGAAACCCAAGAGGACTTCACTACAGATTCAACAGCTACAAAAGTTTCCAGTGCAGTTTCCCCCCATCACCCTCCTACCAGCAGATCTCCAAGTCCCAGCTGAATGCCTGAAGCCAGCAAAGCATCGTCTGAAGAGCACACAACAAAGGTGGCTGAGTGTTGGCACCAATCTGCCCCATGCAGCATGCGCCCAGGTTGTGTTCTGCACGACAGAGCCGCTTTTAGACAAGGCCCCTGACACAGGGACACCCTGCCAGGCTTTGGTACTACCAGAAACATCTCCCCAGGAGAGTCCCTTCAACCAGCTAGGGAGGACTCTGAAGGCCTATTTTCTTTTCAGAGTTCAGGAGACCCCAACAATTTATGTAGGACCTACAGAAAACCAAAGCCTGAGGCTCCCTCTGCTGGTACCCAAACAACAATGGAAGGGGAAAATAAAACCAGGAGGTTTTTAGCTCCAGGGAGGACAAACTCAAAGCCACATCATCTCCTGATCATGTGGATTGCCCACAGGACCCCTTGTTATGCATGGTAAGGGCAGAAAACCCTCTCTGATGGTTAAGTAGGATGGACAAATTCCACACCAGAATAAACCATTAAAAAAAAGTATATAGATTGTGTTAATTTCTCCCTAAACTGCTGCCCCAGATCTTGCCCAACAGTACCCACGATGCTTTCTTATCTTGCCTCCACGCAGCCTTAATTTCCTGATCATCTTCTGACAGGGAAAGGTCGATGCCACTGTGACATCTGCTCATTTAGCCACGTGCTGAGCCTCGCCAGCCACATAACCTGAGAAGACACCTGAAAGAAGCTGTCTGTACAATTTTATTTACCACTTGCAGTTACAAACTGTCCCGTACGAGTAAAGCCGTTTTCAAAGTGAATTCTACCAGAGCTACAAAAATTATTCTCTTCTCTGTACACGTCACCAGCTTTGGAGTTTATTTCTGTACACAGTTGCTGTTTATATTGAACAAAGTTTCGCTATTTTTTTTTTGGCTCTGAGGATCTCCACAAAGGCAACTTGATTATTTTATCCCATCATAAGTGAGATAAAGTTCTTGTCTTCACTCCCTTGCCTCTCCTTTCGGCCGAAGCTCTCGATGGCTTTGTTTTGGGCTTCAAATAACTGCTGCTACCACACCCCAGCAGTTTTAGTAACCAAAGGATAAAAATAACCAGCAACATTTGAAGCAATGTTTCACCTTCAAGTGCCTGCTCATGAGCAGAAATAGTGACATATTAACCAGTAATAATGTACATAAAAGCACATGTTTAACATGAAATGAACTTCTGCAAACACACAGCTGACAACAAGCACCAGCAACGTAGGAGGGGGGAGCCAGAGTTGTTCAGAAAAGAATAAACGTTTGGAGGAGGCCAAACAGAGGAAAGATACAGAACAAAAATATTGCTCTAAGAGTAACATTCAGCTTTAAGCATTTCCAAATGACTCGAGAAAAATATATACATTCAAAAGTTAACTGTTACAACTTTCTGAATGCAGCTCTGGGAGGCAAGTGCTTCTAAAGGGAAAATGCTTTTCCCCAGGAGAGGGCAGGAGATCTGCAGGCAGAAGGAACCACCACAAAATCCCGGCCGCTGTTGAAAGTCAGCAACTCTCAGAGTGAAAACAGAGAGGAAAAAAATAAAAATAAGAATAATAAGAATAAAAGTTATCAGCATTTCAAAGACTTGTTTCTTCCCCTGGCCAGCCAAGCCTGTCTACCTCTGTGTGACATAGTCCTGCGGGGGTAATGATGTCAACCAAGCCTTTGTTTAGCTGTTAATTCCTTTAAAAAGCTATCCTGGAAGTGTGGTCTGGTGCTGGAGTTAGCTGTGGAATCAAAGCTCTGGAACGGGCTGTGCAGAGCCAGCCAGCCAAGCTTATTTAACACCCACCTTGCAGCAGCCTCATCACTTTCATCTCCCTTTATTTTCTAAGCTCCTCTAAAGCTCACGGCAAAGCAACAGGCTCAGAAAATCAAGCAGCAAGGATCTCTGAATTGCCCTCTACTCCTTCAGATGGTTAAAGAATGGCCAGGAACAGCCTAAAAGCACCATAACCTTGGACACCAAGAGAAGCCAGACGAGCTAGCTGAAATTTGTCCGACATCAACACCTGAACACCTCAGTACTTTATGGGACAGCTCCACCAGTAAACGCTGATGGGGATTTGTGACAGGACAGGCAGTTTCCAATCCTATCGTGATAGGAAGTAACTGAATAACACAAAAATGAAGTAAATCCAGCGAGGTGAAGGCACACACGGACAGTTACCACAGCTGTGGGTAACCTGGTTGCATAGATACAACATTATGTCTTTGTTCTACTGTTCAGAAGGAGCTGGGGAGGGAAAAAATGTAGCGTATAACCCTCTTCTTAAGGTATGTTCTCAGTAATCTGAAAGGATTGTGAAGGCTACAGCTGCGAGTACAGGGGCTTTAAGCATCTTGCACTTTCTCCTACTTACAGGAGGAATATTTAAGGGGTTTACAGAAAGCTGCATTGAAACGAATGTACCCAAATGAAAAGACCACATTTGAAACAAATTCTTTTAGTTTGGGCTGCCAGTGAAACACAGACAGCTCCACAACACTGGAACAACAATCTATTTTTTCCTCCTCTTATTTTTCCAGTAGCCTTGAGTACTTTGGTATCCAACATCCTGCTAAGCCTACAATCTGAGCAACACATTCAAAACACAGTTTGAAAATGCTCTCAAATGTTCATTTTTGCACATTTTCACTACAAAAAAAATAGTCCTGCTTGACTAAAAACACAAACTACAATTTTTTTCTTAAATATCACACTGGAAAAACCCACAGGATCCTGAACAGCAGCAAATGAAGAACTGATTCCAAGTCTAGTGTTTCGCATCTTCCCTCCCCTCTACAAAGATAAAACCAAAGAGAATTTTAGCACCACTGTTCATCACAACACATCACGAGTAGGCTCAGCTACAAATTTCTACGACCATTTCCTTACTCCACAACTGCAGCAAGAACTTGAAGCTACTGAAAGCGGCCAAGTAGATTCTCTTACTGTGCAGAAATAGAAAGGGATCAGGCTCACCCCTCCACACATCAACATTACAAATCACATGATTTTATCTGTGGAGAGAAACATTATACTTTAAAAGGTAAAATTCCTGTTCTTAATCCAACACAGCCCCCTCTGACTGAGCTGGCCTACCCTGCTCATCCACTTCTCACCTGCTGTGGGGAGGACAAGCTGATCTGAGGGAGTTAAAGACAGAGCTGGGACTTTGACTCAAAGAGGCTGTGAAGATCTGAACCACATATCAAAAATACACAAGTGTGGAAAACCATCACAAGATTTGTCCTTACACATAAAAAGGTGACTAAAAGCAAAGACAGAGAAAGGAGGAATGGAAAAGCAGGCTCCAGTTACTTCACATGCAGCTTTTTCAGCTTCAACCTACAAAAACCAGATAGGGTGAGGTCACTCCCTGTTAGCAGGAACGAGGTGGGATGCTGGTAGAAGAGAGGGGCTTGAGTAGCACAACTGGCTGCCCCCAGGATACTGAGAGGACAGCAAAACGGAGAAGCTACAGCACTTGACGTTCAGCAAGGAGCGAGTGGCAACACCCAACGGAACTGAAACAGTGGAAAAATGTATTTTATTCCTCCTGTACTGAAGTGATGACACTGTACAAGTTCCCAATGATATGAAAACAGCTTTTGGTAACTCATTTTTGAGCTAAATCACTTATTTCAGTACATCTACCCTAGCTTTAAAAGACTAAAAAACCCCCTCAGACTCAAGTCCACTTGATTTAACAAGCATATTCCCCATGAAGTCCACGCTGTCCACCTTTGAGCGTTCCAGGAGTTTGGCTGTGCACAAAAGTTATCTACAACAATCACCCAAACCGAATACATCAGTTCTCCGACCACAAACAGTTCTCAGCAGTTTAAAAAAGTCATTTCATAATTTAAAATATATAGCAATGACACTTTGTTTTGCCTTCAGCTAGAATGTACTGACATTACTAGCCGACTTGGAATAACAACTTGATTTTGTGAAAGAAAAAAAGCTTGCAAAAAAAAATATATCAACTTCAAAACGTACAGAAAAAGACATTAGAGAGTTGATATTTTGGGGGTTACTTAATGTGTTTCAGAAAGAGCAGCAAGCTTGGAGTAAAGTACCCTATGTTATAACTATTCAGACACCTAAGCCACGCTGCATACACCTTTCTAGTGTATTGAAGGGGTAGTTACAGAAAGGGTCTTTTGGAAGCATGTACAAAGAACCAGGGTTTGCTTTAAGTTAAACTTGATCGCGTAGGCGGGCCAGTCGCTGCGACAGCTCATCCTGCAGAACGGCAAAACACAAAGAAAGCAGCCATCAGCAAGAGGAAAACTCACGTATGCAAAGTTCTGCAAAGGTCAAGCGATCTCCCGTGCGGATGATGTGAAATTAGCTCATGGAGAAGTTTGCCTGAGACCTCAGGAATGGATGTAGCAGGTGAGATACAGTGGATACCTAGGAAAGCGTTCCAGAACGCAGCGAGTAGAGCTAGGGCTGCCTTGGTTTGGTTTTTATTTTTACTATATCCTCATTCCCAGTGCAAATCAGCTCTTACAGAACTGCATCCTTATGTGGATGAACGCCAGGCCAAGGCTGGGCTGGTCTAGGGGGTCTGGCACAAGGTGAAATAACTTCTCAAAGAATGGGGAATACTCAGAGCTACACAAAGACTGGGCAGCTACGATGAGGCTCCCTAAAGCCTTCTCCACAAAGAAGGGAGGACAGTATTAAACATCATGTTAAGAGTGTCACAAGACTAACTAGACACTATTTCTTCTAATTATAATTTAACGAGTTTTGACCAAGTGGAGCATTCATTCTCATACCACATTTCTCCAGAACATTGATTTCAATTTAATCAAACATTTACCTGTTCTGCTGAGGCAACGCTTGTACCAACAGAACCTGTCTGTCCTTGAGGTAGTTCCATGTTCAGATCAAGACTAAAAGGAGAACACAAAAACAAACCCCCAAGTCAGGCACACGTGGCTCAAGGAAGGAGCAAAATAATTTGACAAACAGGGGAATAGTGAGATGGCCTGAGGCCACCAGCACCCCCTGAACTCTGGGGACCTTAAAGCTCATCTCATTCCAACCCCCCTGCCATGGGCAGGGACACCTCCCACTAAACCAGGCTGCTCAGAGCCTCATCCAGCCTGGCCTTGAACACTTCCAGGGATGAGGTGCCCACAGCTTCTTGGGGCAAGCTGTTCCATTGTCTCACCACCCTCATAGTAAAGAGCTTCTTCCTGAATATTAAATATGTATTAAATACATCATGATGACCTGGTTTGCAACGTCCAGCTTGTGAGTTTTGGTGGGGTAAGAGGGGAAAAAGAGAGAAGTGTGGAGACATGACAGGGACTACTAATGCTAAAGCTAATCCAAGTAAGTAATAAAAAGCTATCCTGCAATGACAAGTGACATAAGGTTTAAGCCTTTTGCATCCTGACACAGACAGTAGATTTGAGTGGGAGGAAAAAAAAGAAATACTATTAACTAAACTATGATGAGAATGATGTCCAGAGGTGAAAGGAAAAGGGTGATTCTTCTCTGCTTCCAAGAGACAGACGAGCGTATCTGACCTTCAAGGTAACCAGGAAGGGTTACTGGAACCAAGATTTAGTCAAGAAATAGTGACTCAAGATGTTACCTACCCTGCTTCATCTGCCATCTCCTGTAGGAGCATATCCACTTGGTTCTGGAGTAAAGAAAACAAAATCGGTTGTTGCACACTGCAGTTTGACAACCTTTTCTGTTAGATCTTGAGAGAAATTACCCAACTGATTTAAAGGTAAATGCCATTTAGAGAACATTTTTGTGCTTTACCACCAGAGGGCCCTGTATGAACTCAAAACTAAGGAGCAGAGGTGCTCAGCCTGTTAAAATCCTGTTAATCGAACTCTGAAATAACACCTCTAAAGAACTGAACTTATCTGTACAAAAAACCCAAGCACAGACTTGAATATTGCCAGTGTTGATTATCAGCTACTAAAACACTGCTTGGACAACACTGAAAAAAGCCCATCTCCAATAGATTTGGGTTATTTGGCTTGGGTTTAGGTTGGTTTATTTATTTACCAAGAGCTATCTCAGGTGCCAGGAATTCATAACTATGCCCAACATTGCTCAAAATATTTATTTTTAGTAAACAAACGTCCATAAATTGAAAGTAGGGCATGAGCAAGCTTTCCGTTGAATAAACTACTACTAATTTAGTGGTGCTGAATGTCATTTTGTTAGAATCAGAGAGTTAGAGCCACTGATTTTCTTCACAGCATGTCCTGCTTTGACAATTAATGCTGCTGCAGTGTCTTCTGGTTCAGAAGCTCAGTAAGAATTCATCAAAACGCTGCTTATTCAGTGGGTGGGTTAAAGTTTTCAAGGTATACTATAAAATAAAACCTGCTGTAAGAGTGAAACACTGGAATACATATATGTGACCCTCTGTACTTGTGACTGAAGTTGAAATACATCATGATGAAATGATGAAGTTTTTCATCACAAAACAGAAGTGAAAAGGCTCCAGTTGCTGCTATGTTGCAAAAAGAAGAGAATCAGATATTCCCATACAGTTTAGAAGTGCAAATTAACAGCACCTTTTTAAAGAAACCCAAACATGATTCTTACTTGTGGCGTTGTTAGTGTAGTAGTGTTGCTCATTGTGTCTTCCATCTGCTGTGTCTGAACATCTAGTGTTTCAAACTGATGCTCAAATTTATCCATTAGTGCAGATATCTAGAAAAAAATATGAATCAAATCAATGACCTGGAGAGAATGGTAGAGAAACATCCCAGCTGGCAAAACCAGAATCATACTACAGGGCCAAGGAGCTTCAGGAGATCAGAAATTTGACCCCCTCTCCTCCCAGCATCAACTCCAAAGGTGGTCTAACGCTGCAGTCATGGAATGGCAGGGTTGGAAGGGACCTCTGGAGATCATCGAGTCCAACCCCCTGGGTAGGCCACACAGGAACACATCCAGGCAGGTCTTGATGTCTCCAGACTGTCCAAGCAAGTCCTGTCCAGCCAAGTCCTGAGCACCTCCATTTATGACAATTTCACAGCCACATTGGGCAACCTGTTCCAGGATCTACCAACCTCATTGCAAAAAAATCTTTTCTCTTGATTGGAATTTCCCTTTTTAAAACTTTTTTTCTGTTGCCCTTTCTGCTTTTGATGGGCAGCTCCAAAGTAAGTCTAGTTACCTTTTCCAAGTTCATGCTCTTCAGCGTGGCATCCATAGACTTAACCACCCCTGCCATTGACTTCGTTACCTGAAACAAGGTAAAGGAAATTACTACAAAGAAAGAAAAATGAGCAGATTTCTTACCATTTCTTCCTCTTATCTCTACCCATAGAGCTTCCACAGTATCAAACAGCAGGGTACACACTACAGCCATCCAGAATGATGCTTATTTTTATAGCTCCTACCATTTCAAATTCCAAACTCAACCACTTGAAATATTCATTCTGAGCTGAAATCCAGTAAAAACTGAGGTGTAGTAACCAGCATTCACTTTTGTGGGGCTCAAGACCTGTCAAATAAATGTTAAGGGATGTATCTGGTCTACAGATCAGAAGGCAGGGTAAACTCACTGGCTGAAGAGCAGTACAGTCGGGCACCTTAAAGTTACCCGAGCTAAAAAGCATTTCTGGAATCACAAAAGCTGCATCATGACTTCCTGTGTTTGGAAGGGGAGAGAGATCTTTGCAAAATACTTCTTAAGTGTAACCAGTAAAACGCAGGGTATGCTTAGAAGTACGAGTCACAGAAGTTACAAGCTAAGAAACATAGCAATTTATTTCTACAAAGCAGCTGCCAGGGGGATTCCAGTACCCAATTTACTACTGGCTTCATCTGAAAGCAAACCTGAAACTTTTCAGCCCGTTATAGACAGACTTAAGTCACTTGAAGAAGATCAGGGGTTTCATCCTTGCACCAGACAGGTGAAAACACACTTACCTTGCCCATCGTCACTGCAGTTTGAACTCTTGCTGCTACAGCATCTACCCTGGCGCTCATGCGCAGGAAGTTGATGGCCTGGTTCTTCTGGCGGATTGCGTTCTCCGCGTGTATTCGCGCCACTTCCATGTTACCCTTCTGAATTGCCTGTTGTTGGAAAGACCAAACAGGAAAGCAAAAATAAAAACGAAGAACTTTTTAACCTTCCTTGCTCCTGTAATGATTTCTGAATAGTCTATTTTGGTTTTGAAATGAGCATCAGTGCAGCACAGTATCTTTTTCTCTTAAAAGAGAACAGGAACCCTTCTCTCCTCTGCAAATAGTTCTTAAGCTTTCTCAAGATGTGAGCCCCTAACTTCTTTCCAAGGAAGGTATCTATTTCAGGTAGGAGGTTTCACAGAGCTACAGAAACATCTTCTCATTCCTAAACATGTTTTCAGTATCAAGACCCAAACACAGGTCCAAGCATACTGACTGTGTCTCAGATAAAAATACAGTCAAATCAATTTAGTCTCCTTACTACTTCAAGGACTCAAACTATTTGAAGCTCCTCTTCACGAGCCCTTTTAATACAAGATTATAAGCACTGAGATTAAATATTTTTAACTCTGAGAACAAAAGTCTCGAACAAAACACATACAAAACAATCATCACCAGTAGCAAATGCCACGAGACAATGCAGAAGAATGTATCCTCACACTTATAAGCCTGGGAAGATTTATAGTCCAATTTCTTAAATGACAAGCATCTATCACAAGATTATCAGCAAGCATACCAAGGAAATGGAAAACACATTACATATTACAGCAGGAAAGCATCTAAACAGATCTAAAGAGGTCATTTCAGACTCACTGCTCACCTTCTTAATTTTAGCTTTCTCAGCCTTTTCTTCTTTGTCGCATTTTTTTGAGTTCCTGTTGAGTTCCTTCGCAGCAAACTTCAAATTAAAGAGGTGTTCTGCAGCAGGAGTTAAGGGTTCAAGAACAGGATCGATCCTTTCGTTGCAGTATTTCGCTCTCCCGTTGGAAGTGCTACCAAACCTGGTGTATATTGTGGTTCCCTTTCCCCA
Organism: Chloroceryle amazona; assembly: GCA_027560015.1. Taxonomy (NCBI): domain Eukaryota; kingdom Metazoa; phylum Chordata; class Aves; order Coraciiformes; family Cerylidae; genus Chloroceryle; species Chloroceryle amazona. The sequence goes on from JANHFX010003846.1 coordinate 33,589, forward strand.
GCAGTGATAGTAAAACTTGGAAAATGTTACCGAAGGAAGCCCTTGAAAGTCACCCAATAAGGAGATCTACCGAGCTGCTTTACGATTGTAAAGTCACTCATCATCTGGATTTGAAAATGTACTCCTCTGAAAATTAAGTCCAGCTCCCAAACCGGCTCCATTTAACATCAAACCTACTTCAGACTGATAAACACAACAAACCACATCTCTCCCAAGAGGAGCCGAACATCTTCCTCTTCCAGCTACTGTCACTCACACCCCCAGAGTCCTCAACTCCCAGTGAAATCAAAGTGCAGTTTACTGGCCTGCCCAGAACCTCCCCATCCAGAAAAAAAACCCAAACCACGGAGGTAAAACCAAAACAAATGAGCAGTGTAATAGCAAACTGGCTTGGCTGGCAAACTGGGAGGCAGAGCTGCCCTTTCAAGCCACAGCACGATCACAGGTTTAAATTGCTCACGCTGCTCCTTTACAGAGCAGCCTCCCAGCCCTGGTTCATGTGAGCAAGTCTGGGGTCCCCAACAGCTCCATCATCTGACTTTGGGGGAAAGAGTGTTTAAGTCAGCCAAAGAAAGTTTTCTTTTTACAAAGTTCAAGTCCTGCTTAAGCTGAAGGCTCTAAGAATACAGCAGAACAAGCCTCCAAAGCGACTTACAAGGATCACATTGAACTGCTACAGACATACAGAGAACAGAGTATGTGCTGTATAAGTAACAACTGAAAAACCCTACTCTTAAAATGCTGTTGATAAAAGCTTCCAAGTAATATCAGTCTCAAGCAAAACAAAAGTCAAAAGCTTTGCAGGCTTCTTTCATGCCACCTTCTGATGCCCCAAGAGGAAGATGCAGCAAGTACTAAATTACTGACCAGATACATGGAAGCACATAAAGCCAAACAGTAGGAGCTACTTGAGGTTTCTTTAACACTGCACATATAGAAATTATTCCAGAGCAGGGGCTTGTTTTGTTCTTTTTCTCCCTCCTTTAAAGCCCAGCCACACATCTGACAGCAGCCTGAAGGCATTAAGAAGTCTGTTGATGTGTTATTCCATACGTATCACAAGCAGGCTGTGCCTACACACGGAGGACATCTATGACAGTAGCCACTGGTAACCAATTGCTGCTGGTATTTTTATTTCTTTGCTTTAAAGAGCTCGGTCACCACTCATTTCAGCAGCAGTAAGTGTCTTCTACAGGAGGATACCTTCAGAATGTTCACTCCAGTATGCTCCAGGTCAGGGACCGGGTAAAACATGATGGTGCCAGTTTACACCAGTTGCACAGAAGCAGCATTTTCGAGCAGCTTCTTTTGAAATAACTTTCTCAGTTAAGACACTCGGGGAATTTGCCTTTGACATGGAAAAAGCTCACCCTGACGCCTCTGTGAGGAGCACATACTCAATCCTCTCTGGAAGTGTCTTTCTCCACATGCCATAACCCAAGTGAAACTGAACCTCCACCATTAACTGTGACTCACAGTCACCTGCTCCAGCACTCCCAGCAGCCCCACCATAACAACCAGCAATAGCGAGCGCTGCCGGCACAACTCAACCCCACCGAGACCTCAGTCATCTTTAACGATGGCTGTTTTCCCCCTGCGTGTTAACATAGTCTTATAGAGCAGGGAAGTTTTCAGTTTGCCCATCAGGGTTTTATCGGTGCGTTCCTGGTTTTCAACACCAGGAAGCACAGGCAGGTTTGTTCAGCTGACAGCAGGGGGACAGCTGACCAGTTCTCCTTGCTGACATCATCCCAGTCTACACCCAGTGCTGGATGGAGAGCACAATTTTCACTATTTTACACCGCAATTTCTTCTGTGTCAGGGCTCCGTCCCTCCACGGGCCCCACCTTCCCCCTTCCTTGGGACGAAACCGACCTTCCCGTTCCCCTCTCCATGCGCGCAGGGAGGGCAAGCCCCAAATCGCTCCTCCGGGACCAGGCCCTCTGAAGCGAGGCCCCTTCACCGATGCGGGAGAGGCCTCGCTTCCTCCTTCGCACCGCACCCTGTCGCGACTCGGGGACTCCTCGCCGAGAGGAGAGGCCTCGCACGGCGGCCCAAACACCGGGCCCAGAAGCGCGGACTCTCGGCCCGGCCCTCCCCGAGCCCAGGCCGGGCCCCGCGGCCTTCTCCCGAAGCCCATCCCTGCGCAGCCCGCGGTCCCCACCAGCGGCGGGCCTCCCGCAGCCAACTCCGGTGCGCAAACACCGACCGGGTGCATTCGCGGTACCGACAACCTCGGGGCTCTCCGGGCCGCCCGCCTCCCCCCGCCCCGGACTCACGGTGAGGGGCGCACGAAGGGGACCCGCAGCCGGAGGATACTCTCCATGTTGGACATGGCGGCGGGCGGCTCCGCGGGGCTCTCTCCGGCCGGCCCGGCGGCGGGGAGCGGAGCTGCAGGAAGGGCGAAGGGCCGGAGCTCGTCGCCTCGCTCGGTACTTGTGGTGGCGGCGGCGGCGGCGACGGCGGCGGCAGCGGCTCCTCCGGCTTCCGGCTGCCCCGCCCCGTTACGCGCAGCCGCGCCGGGGCGGGGGCGCGCGTGCGCGCGGCCACGGGGCGGTGGGAACGCGCTGCCAACGTCGGGGGCTCTCGGTGCCATTCTCTCGTTTCGGGTCGTTT
>JANHFX010003848.1:0-55507 GCA_027560015.1 Chloroceryle amazona
TATTAAAAAGAACCCACAACCACAAAGCGCCTCTCTTTCCCATGCTGCATTAATGAACAAAGTAGTGTGATAGAGAGTATTTGCTGTATTACTTCCCATCCCCAAGGTGATACGATATTCTTCTACCAAGGCTCGTGTTTTAAAATCAGAATGAGTCACTAATGAATGAATTCATAATGTCAATACAGAGAGAGTGTATAATCTGCAGCCTGTAGGTCTTTAGTCTTTTCTACTAGTAAGCACCGTTGGATTTTCCTTCAAATGCACAGATCCCTTCTGTATTCACTCATTTCAGGAGTTTTCATCATCACATTCTGTGAAGCCAAGCCAGTCCCATGCAGATGATGTTTTTCCTTAAATTTGCTGTAAGTCAGGTTAGATGGCAGTAAGTGGGGAAGATAACATTCCCTTTTCTGACTAGCTATTCAGCCGCTCGGCCGCCCTGGTATCCCTTCTGTGCAGGGACGGAGCTCTTAATGCTGGTCTAGAGCTGAAATAGGTTGTTTCTTCCAAACTCCAACTCAGTTAGTGAAAAACAGTAACAAACTGAATAAAGGAAAGGTTATGCTTAGATGCAAGTTCTTTTGTTGTTCATGTGTCCCATCTGCACTTTCATTAACCAAAGTTGTAACAATACCACCACTCTGTGGAAGTGCAAAAGTAGCTATCAGAAGGTTGGGGTTTATTTATTTATTTGCAAGACATGGAGAGAGATTTTACTAGGATCTCATCCCTTTCATGTGTGTAAGATAGTTTTAAACTAACAAAGTTACAGGTATTTTTAATAAAATTTGGCAGGAGTAATTGTAGAATTTTTTCCAGGTGGCCTTGCTCCAGAATGAAAGTTTGGAAAAGAACAAGAGTATACAAACTTTACATAATCAGATTTGTAGCTTTGAAATAGAAATTGAAAGACAGAAGGAAATGCTGCGGAATAATGAATCTAAAATACTTCATTTACAGGTAAGAAATTTAGAATCTCCCCATTAAAGCAAAAATGGTAGTAGCTTCTGTTCTGTGCCTTTACACTTGTGAAGTGAGGGGTTCTCATTAAAAGGGGGGGCGGGGAGAGACTTACAAAGCTATTCTGATTTTATCTTTTTTACTTGTGGTCAGTAGCTGGTTGTTTGGAGTAAGATACTTCAATAAAACACTGCACTTGCCTAGCCTATGTTAAAACAGACCCCCTTATTTAAAATGGGAAAAGACTGAAAACAAAATTACAAATCTTATCTGAAGAATAGTCAAAATTATCTTTTCTTCTCTGAAGAAAAAAAAAAAAACAAAACAAACAAAAAAAAACCCCAGACCTGCTTAAAGAGCTATTGTCAAACTGGAGGACAAGTTTAGCACCTTAAAACTGTTATATGTATAACGTGTATTTCTTTTCTACTTGCTGGTATTTTTAAAAAATATTAATCATGAGTGAGATCAGTCTGCTGTGGAATTAAACCAAACATAGTACAAAGCATTTCAATACACCTTTTAGAATCCATGTTTCTGTTGTCCTCCTTCTGAGGAGAATGTGTTTAATTATTCCTTTGCCAGTAGGTCTGAGTTTCTTACTCTGTGATCTGCAACACCTGGCCACAAGCCAGTGTCAAAGATGCTCCAGCATGGTGCTTAGTCCAAGCTGAAATTCCTTGCTTTACATTCAGAGCTGACTTGGAATGTGGATGCTGTGAATTTGGGGTATCTTGTGTGATACTAACCACAATTAGGGAAATCTCAGGAGATATTTAGCAAGCTGTTGTGAAGATATTAATTTACATGTAATTTTAGTGTTTCTCTTGCTAGAATATCGGATACCTGTTTTAGTACCCAGCTTAAAGGAATGTAAATGAAGTTACCTTTTCATTTACTATTCACTTCACATATTAAACCACAAATGTTGATACCGGAGAAAGATAAAAGTATCCAAACTACAGTGTGGCTAAAATTCAAAGGGTAGGACATTCAAGGGCTCAGAGCCTTGGAACCCTCGATGCTGGTTTATAAGGAAACCTTTAAGTTTGGCAACAGCAGCCTTTCTCCATATAGCAGTTAGTTGTGCCCATGTAGTAACCAGTCTAGCCTGCCGTAGTCATTGTTTTTTTGGTCTGATGATAGTCTGGGATGTGGCTGCGTGCTTCCAATATTGCATTCTGACACTAAGAAGCTAATCCTTGTATGTATTGATATTGATGATTGAATCTACTAGGAGGTAAGTTAATTTGTAAGCCTGGGGCTTTTACACATGCTGTCTCAAATAACCAGTGATGGGAGAGGAAATGGAAAAAAGGTAGAGCAGAGTTTTTCATGATTGTCTTGATGACAGATTGTAATAGCTTTGATTTCCTCAAGCTGCAAGAGTTAGCAAAATCAGTTTTCAAATGGTTTGTGTTTAGAAAAAAATCAACACACAAAACAATACGGTAATATGGCTAGCAAATTCCTGGTGGAATTTGGGTGGTATTAAGTGCTGGAGAAGATCTGTTTTGCTTTTCTCCCTTTCCTCCCCAACCCCCCCCCACCCCACTTCTCACCAGCTATTTTAGTTTAGTTATTTAAAGCCAAACTGTGTTTTACAGTTATTTCAGCCTCATTCCTTCCACTTACTGGAACTTCCTGGTCAGTCAGGTAGTCAAGGGCATCCTGGAAACGCACCTTGATTTGTTTTTCCCTGAACAATATAATTGGCCTCCTTCTGTTGCGTACTAGAAGTTCAAGGAATTAGTTACCTGTTGTGAGCCATTCTTTTTCTGGGCTGTATTGAGCAGCCATGATTATACAAGAGCCACAGCTATTTCCAGTATAGACCTAGCCAGTTGAGGTCTGGACAAGTGATATTTGCTTAGTCTCCCAGGCCCTGTGCATGCTAGTAATTTCCAGTATGGTTTCAGTAGTAGTTGTAATGCAGCCTTCTTTGGCTTGGGAACAGCTGTTTCACTGAGCACCGGCGGCATCATCCGCACTGTGAGGCGTTCAACACAAGCAGTGTAAATGCATCAGAGCTTTTTGGGCACTGGCAGGAACCTCAACCTTGACATGTTTTCAGATAATTTTCTATATACTGGCCTCTAGGGAAAGTATTTTTGCCAAGTGAGTATGTCATGGTGTTTTGACTGCAGTCTTGTGGAAAGGAACTTTGATGTCCAGTGTCCAGTCTTTCTTATGAGTATGTGGAAGCATATTAGCAAGCCAAGTCTTAACCTGTGTGGACACAAGGTTTTTAAGGCAAAAGAAACAAAGGCCTTATAAACATAAAATGATACATTCCTTCAAAGGAGGATGTTTTGTATGATTTGTTTTCCCAGTTATGTAGTACCTTTGTTTCCTTTCCTAGCGTGTTCTTTAGCTTTTTGGTACTGCTCTATCAGTTGCATTGGAAAGGTCTATTAGGAACGTTGGAAGGAGGGAGAACTGCAAATATGACTTCCTTCAGTTCCTCGGGACACTTTCTAAATTCTTTAGTAATAATAGTGCTAAAATTCTGGAAATTGTTTATTAGAAATAGCAAACAAAACCTAGATGAAAAATTATTATCAAGAAGAGCCCTCAGTGGTTTGCCAGGCACATAACTCTGGATTAATGATCTGGAGAGGTCAGTTGCTGGAATAAAAAGTGAATGCAGAAAATTGATACCCACTTGAAAATTTATGAGTACAGTGTGAGACATCTGTGTGCTTTCTAATGGAATAATTAGAGTGAAATTCTCCACTGCTATATTAAATTCAGATTTAGTACATCACTATCTCCCAGCGTGAGGGAAGCTGACTCCCTGTAGCATAAAAAGATAGAGACCCCACTGCTTTTTAAAAATGGAATAGAAGTCTACTTCTGATTATTCTGTGTCTTCTGAATTCTCTTGAAGAGGTATGGGAGATAAAATACTACACATTTGCCAACATGTAGTAGAAGCAGCTAAAAGCCAGAATTGGCTGTGTGTGCACAAAGATAGAATGCTGCACATGGGTTGATGGAGAGAAGTTGCTCCCTAGTAAGAACTTTTAGTAAACTTCTCCCAGAAGAATAGCTCTACGTTTCTTCTGCTTATTTAGTACTTTCACAGGTGATCTAAAAATTTATTGATTCATTTTGTTTGGTACTGTGTTAGTGCCAAGGGATCCCAGTGGGAAACTAGAGTATCTCTGTGGGAGGTGCTGTACAAACCCATGACCACGTTTGTTCTTGCTTCGGAGAATTTGTGTTTTGTGTGAATAGAAGGAAAAAAAAAAAAAAGCAAGCCTTAGGCACACCTTGAGTTTATTCTGCTTGTTAACTGTGATCTAATGGCCAAATCTTGTGTCTCTGCTCCTACAACATGCATTCAGGCCATTCCATGGTGTGCTTCCTTATATATGTGTAGCTAACAGCTACCCATATAGCTGCTTTATTTTATTCTATGTTTACTATCGGCCGAAGTGAGAGGGTGGGACTGTTTTGGTAGCTGATCATTAGTATGTCCAGGCAAGTTGCCTAATCTATTTAATGGGATCATAACCCTTCATTTATGATTCCTTCGCAAAGTCCTAATTTTGCATACAAGATATAAGCTTGTTTTAAAATACCAACATAGTAATAAATAATTTTGAACTAAATCACATTACTCGGGGGTTTTGAGACACATAAAAATAAAACTGTCTTAGAACATGGTTTTTCCAGCTGGCTTATTAATTTGACAGCCTTCAATTAATCATTACAGACTTGCAATGCAGCTGAAACCACATGATTAAAAGCAAATGCCTAAAAGGGAAATGAAGGCTGCATGAGGCAGAAGGGTTTTTTCCCCCTTCAGTGGGGAACATTGAATCCACATGGCTAACCAGAAGGCAAATGCAAAATTATTTTCTTGGTTGGTGCTTAACTGCTGCTTTTTTTTTTTAAATGAAAAATCATTTATACATATTGGCACTATATGATGATAAGCTATCAAGTTGGATTTGAAATTTAACTGTAGGTGGTAGGAAAAGTAGTTTCTTGTTTCAAATATTTGTGTTACCAATTGAGCTTCACAACTGATTATGGGGTTCTGGCTAAAATTCCTGCTAGTCCATATTAGCTGTGCTAATGTGAAGTGCTATGTATTTCTTGCATCAGACTTGAGGTAGACTGGGAAGTATGTTCTCCTTTATATTTGTAATAAACTGAGGTGCTTGCAATGTCCCTCTTTCAGAGAATACCAGCCTTTCTGTATTTCTTGACTATTATATGTCATGCCTTTACAAAATCAACTGGGGGGGTTATTTTTTTTTCTTAAAAAGACTCAACCAGCAAGCACCTTCAGGACTCACGTCTTACTCAATTTAGGAAGTAAGAGCGGGAGCTTTAAAAGCACTTAAAGGGTCAGAAGTGGTAGCTTTGCTTACACTCTCGAGAGCTTCTGCTGTCGTTATGGGCACATAGTAATTTAGGCTTTGATAATTGATTTATATGAGCTTGAAGCTTGCTAATGCTGCTGTATCTGCACGTGTACATACTTCTGCTTCGTGCGTGTATGATGTTGTTCTGGAGAGGTAAGTTAATTTGCTATTACTCCGTGATAAATGTATGCACGTGAGCAGCCACTTGATTGACACAACAGTAAGTTGCTGTGCCCATAGTTTCTTGCTTCGGTATTCTGACACAAAACCCAACAAATACCAGCCTGTAATGTTCTGAATGACTCTATATTGATATGTTCTTGCATTGAAAGATTTTTTAAAAAATGTAGGCAAAAGCACACTACCAATTCCTGTGTGGATAATTCTGATGGTGCTCTAACAGTAATACCTACGCAGCACTAATGGCTTTTATAAGTGTTCTATAAATACTGGGGCTATTTCTCTAAATTTTTTATGTTTGTGTTACTGAAATATTTGACACAAGTGACACTTGTTTATATTGGAGACGTACCTTTTATTGATATATACAATCTGTGCTTCATTTGCATGAATTCATGTCCTCTTGTTATTTTAACTCTTAACTTACTGTTTTATAAAGCGAGTGATAGACAGTCAAGCCGAGAAACTGAAAGAACTGGACAAAGAAATCCGACCCTTCCGACAGAACTGGGAGGAGGCTGACAGCATGAAGAGCAGCGTAGAATCCCTCCAGAACAGAGTGACTGAGCTGGAAAGTGTTGATAAAACTGGAGGGCAAGGAGCTCGAAATACAAGTAAGTGTAAGGGATGTGGAGTAAGAAAGAGTAAGTGTAGTGGACTGAAGTATTCTGCAGTGCTTCCAAGATTAAAAATATGTCCTGTGAATGCCACTCCCATTGTGATTTTTATGTGAAAGCATTGATAAGGCTGATTCTTGTGATTTTTTTCTTTTTTTTTAAATAGGCAACTTGTGTCCCTTTGTTGATGATGTAGCATTGCTTCCATGCTGTTTATTAGGCTTGATTAATTTTGTTTTCTTGACCCTTGTCTTGATTACAATGTTAGTTCATTGTAAATAGTTTCTCAATTGATTTTTGACAGCTAATAGCTTTCAGCAGCTTCTTTAAATATAGTCCCAGTATAGAATTATATAATAGAATCATAGAATTATAGAACTGTCAGAGTTGGAAGGGACCTTAAAGATCTAGTTCCAACCCCCCTGCCAATGGCAGGGACACCTCCCACTAGATCAGGTTGCTCAGAGCCCCATCCAGCCTGGTCTTAAAAATCTCCAAGGATGGGGCTTCCACCACCTCTCTGGGCAACCTCTTTCCAGTTTCTCACAACTCTCCTGGTGAAGAAATTCTTCCAAATGACAGAATTCATGTAGGTGGTTTGAATATTTGACTTATACTTAATGGGTGATTAACACCCATGTTTGTAAAAATCCCGGTTAGCCTAGATACTAGCTGGCAAACCATTTTCTGTGGAAACTGCTTCATTGGTGGCCACGTGCACTTTGGTTCTTGAGGGTGAAAGTGTGTTTGTATACAATAGCAGCATTAGCGACTGATTTTTACACTCGTCAGAAAAAAATACACTTCTGTTACCCCTGCCCTTTCTGTTTTCTAACAGGCCTGCTAGAGACACAGCTGAGCAGACATGACCAGATGCTGAGTGTTCATGATATTCGGCTGGCAGACATGGACCTCCGATTCCAAGTTTTAGAAACTGCCAGTTACAACGGAGTATTAATTTGGAAAATTCGAGATTATAAACGGCGGAAGCAAGAGGCAGTCATGGGGAAGACTCTGTCCTTGTACAGCCAACCATTTTATACTGGATACTTTGGCTACAAGATGTGTGCCAGAGTTTACCTTAATGGAGATGGCATGGGAAAAGGGACGCACTTGTCGCTGTTTTTTGTCATAATGCGTGGAGAATATGATGCCTTGCTCCCTTGGCCCTTTAAACAGAAAGTGACTCTCATGCTAATGGATCAGGGACCGTCTCGACGCCACTTAGGAGATGCTTTCAAGCCAGATCCAAACAGCAGCAGCTTCAAGAAGCCAACTGGAGAAATGAACATTGCATCTGGCTGCCCAGTCTTTGTGGCTCAAACTGTTCTAGAGAATGGAACGTATATTAAAGATGATACTATTTTTATTAAAGTCATAGTGGATACATCGGATCTACCAGACCCCTGACATACAATGGGGGAGGTGGATTAAACAGAAGACAACTCCGTTTGGGGGTTTTATATCAGTTTGTCTTCAATCAGAGGTCCTAAAGCTCACAGAACCACCTTGTGGAACAGATGGAAGAGTTTGAAGGCATAACTGCATAGGGTCCAATTGCGAAAGTAGCAACACATTAAGAAATCATACCACGGTATATTTTTTAATAGAACTAGCAACACTTAAGCTCTGAAGAACCACTTATCCCTCCTGGGATAATGATTATGGTCAGAGAGGATTTTTTTTTTTAACTTATTAATGATGTAGTCAATTGGAGGTGAAAAGACATATACAGTATGTGCTAAATAAATTACTGACTTTTATTTCTTTAAGCTAGAATACAAAAAAAAAACCCCTTCTTTCATGGGCTAGCTGGAAATTGTCAGCATGTTAAAAGAAGAAATGAAGTAATGTTACGATTATATTATTTGAAAAACTGAGGTGCAATCTTGTCTGAAATATAGTATATTGTCTTTTTAAGGCCTCATCTGGTCTCTGTTTTAATAATTACTTTGTCAGAAGATCTTGGAAAGGTATCCATGTCTTCTCAAAAGTATCTGAATCAAAATCATATTTTTATTTAAAGTTCTATTGTTACAAGAAAACATTTTATTTTAAAACTGTTGATAGACTGATATTTCTTGGAAGAAAAATAGAAGATATCAAACACTGGTTATCACTTGTGATAGGAAAAAAAACTATTCAATTCTGTTATTTCTCTTTAGAAATGTAAACCTACAATATATGTCGTAGTTAATGACACTATTTCAAAATTAAGGAAAAATCACTCATGGATGCTGTGCATCATTATCAGATTTATAATTGTTTTCACCCTAAAATAGGGCATTTGTTGAACTTTGGAGTTCTAAACGGAATCCTGTACATTTTTTAAAGTTCTGCCCCATGCTTTCCAATCAAGCTATATATGTTGCACATTATGCTGTCAGCAGTATATAGTATTTTCAGTATTGGGGAGGAGGATTAGTGCTGAAAAAAGCCTCTATGTTTGTTCTGTACTAGCAGCCATTGCTTCTTAAGGACAAATCAGCAATGTCTTAATGTAGTGATGGTGGCTTGCATGCATACATGTGCCTTAGATGTGCTGTGCTGCTTATGAACCATAGCTTTTTATTCAGATTAATTCTGATATCTGAAATGGTAGTTTAATTGGACTTCAGGCATAATGTTTAGCCTTGTCTTCAGAGCCCTTAGGTACCTTGTGATGTACAAAATAGAAACCAAAGCCTGTTCCTTTGGTTTCCGGAGCTTCTATGGCTCGGCTGTGGTGGAATCCGTCTTACTGAGGTGCCAAAACGTTATGCTCAGTGCTCCTATGGAGCTTGGACTAGACAGTCTCCATGGCCGCTGTGAAGGCAGGCGACATTTTTCCTCTAATGCCCGTGGCTGTAAGGTGGCATCACTTGAAACGGACCCATCTGCGAACTCTGGTGCTGTGAACGTATGTGCTCGTGACACCTTTTCATAGCAGACAAGCATCCTAATGGGGAATGCACGGGCTTCTCTCTTGTAACAGCCTGAGCTGTAGTGGAAAGCATTTGCTAGCCCTAAAACATGCTGATTGCAGCCTGCTGTGTTCATCTGCTTCTATTTAATAGCCTGCGACAAGCAAGTCTGGAGACGCAGCCTGACTCTGGTGCTCTTTAAAATCCAAGAACTGCTTAAGCAGAGCGGTCTTGCACCACTGTGTTTTTAGCCTTCATGGTCTTGAAAGAAAAATGTTGCATCTCAGCCTTTAACGTCAGGTTGTGTCAGTTTTCTGCTTTTTGAGGCATAGTCACAGTTTTTGTCCAAGGTGCGGTTGAATTCATGCCTTTGTATTTCAGCTTGTCTTTGCCGTTGTCTTTTTTGGCTGTGCCTTCACACACAGTGCCTGCAAGAAGTATTTATGAATATACAATGCATGCTAAGTGGTCTTCATGGGTTTTCCAGGCACCTGCTAGAATACTGCCTGCTGCTGTACGTCGCAACCGTCAGCAGCAACTTGTCTTCCTTTTCTTGCCTTCCATTGTCCAGGTACTGTACTCCCTTTATGGTACACAGCTGTCAACAGGTGCAAGCTCAAATATGGAGGCACGTGCTGGCATTTCATTTCTAGCACAGAAGGAGGACGTTCTGCACAAGAGATAAATATCTACAGATATACCCACATCCATATATCTCTAGATATAATTATGTGGCACTTGCAGTTTTATGCAGGCTGCATAAGCAAACCCATCACTTACGCTTCAGGGCGAAGGTTCGCTCAACTTGTGTTATTTTAATAATTGTGAATGTAGGCAGCTGAGCTTTTGTGTTTGTGCATCACAGAATTTTACTGAAAACAGGATTCCCAAGTGGAAATGTCCAAAGGACTCTCCTCCCATTGCTAATGCATGTCTTGTAAACTTAAATGAAACCTTTTTGGCCATCTTAAAACAGTTTATATCCTGTTTCAATCTGGGACTTGGAGGAGATTTCTAGTATTAGCAGGGCCCAGCATATTCTGCAGATTTGTGACTACAGTTTCCAACTCCTGTGACAGAATTGCGCTTCTAAATCCAGGCTCTTTGAGAGGAGGAAAAAAAAGTGTTTCCAGCCTTTGTGATTGAAAGAGGACTTTGAAACATGTGAAAAAGTGTAAACTAATAGGGAAGTCTTCCTGAGTCTGCACACAGCCTAAACTAGTAGCTTTAAGAGATCTGAATATCTCCTCTTAGTGGGATATTGACTCAGAAACTTCATAGAGAAGTTTGAATATGAACACTGCTAACTGTATTATGCCGATCACTGTAGCAGAAACATCAGTCACTGTTGTATTTCACAGATCTCTATGCTGCTTTCCACATCTCCCAAGTGCCAAAAGCACCAGCTGCCAGATTCTTCAGCTTCACTTGGGCAGCTTTTATAATGCAGTAATGTGCTATCAATATAAAAATATTTTTGCATATGTGCTTTTTATCACAGTTAATAAAACGGAGGCCTACTGCACTTATTTTTTAAAACTACATGAAGCTGCCAGAGAATTTCCAGTTTGCCAACCCTGCGTACTGTGAAATCCAGGATCTTGCTACACAAATGTAGACACCGCCTGCTGTGGAATACCTGAAGCCTTGACTCTTAACACCCCTTTCTCCGCAGAACTCACAGGCAGTCTCTGTAGAGTTCTTACTGTGTACAAAGAAATCAGTTTTCTCTGCTTTCCAGCAAGGAGTATGTAGCATTTTGTGAAAACAAGGCCACTGTATATTCTCTAAATTGAAAGGAAAAGATACCTGGTGCTTTTACTCAACACTTCAATAATTTAGACTTTTTCTCTCATCATTGGAATGCCCTTTATCTTTTTTTTCCTAAATGTTCCTAACTCGGATATCCAAAGTTTTCTAGGGACTGTTTAAAGTGATTCATGGGGCAACAGTCTGTCCCTACACATACTCTTGAATCCCAGCTGACTCCCGTGCTGTGCCGTTCTTGCAAGGGGGTTCCAGAGTATTTGCATTACTTTGAACAGAGTTTCTTTGAGGGAACCCTTTTTTGCTCTGCTTAGTAATTCTTAGCAGCGCACAACTGAAGTCTCCTGCTGGTATCCTCTCTTTAACGATGATGCTTCAAGTTACGTACAAGCCTCTTCCGTTTCCAGCTTTCTCTAGGGAGATTCCAGTGTGTGACAATCTGGATGTTGCCCCTTTTGTACGTTCTTCAGCACAGGGTGAGTGCATCTGTTACCTAGAAAGTCTTGAATTCTAAACAGGATGAAACTATTTGGGTGTTCAAGACCGACCTGCGATTATGATGCATGACCACATCTGCATTACTTCTCTGATCTAATTAGAGGGGTATTGGAGGGGTCTTGTTTCACTTACTGTCTACATGGTACACCTTCAATTGCTGACTTACAATATGCAATGTTGATTTCAGCCTTGTACTGTAAATGTTCTTCACAAAGAAAATGTGCAATAGGAAAAGGAGATGGGAATTTTGATGGAAAAAAAAAAGTGGGTAACATGCTAGCTTTCTTACCAGTATGAAATGCAGTTTATTTCCTTTTTCTGTGGGTTTGCCTGTTTGGAAAAGGAAAGTTGAAGATATGTGCCTGTTTCTATGCCTGGTGAATTTCTCAAATGCAAAAGTAATAGAGGTTTGCGTTAGCTGCAATTTAAGTGTTGAACCCATGAATGTGAGGTTGTGATTGTTTCACTCGTGTTTCTTGGCTTGCCACGATTGTGGCTTGTCGAGACAGTTTGAAAGCCACCACCTATTTGTATCCGTATTCCATCATGTGGGATAGGCATTTCACCAACAATACAGGGTTTCTGTTGTTGTTTTGTTTCATTTTTAAAACACTGGTGCTGTTTGGTCCAAGACTGAGAAGCGTGTAGGGAGTGACAAGAAACATTGCCTGCATCGCAGAGGAGTTGAAAAATGTAACTGCAGTATTTGATGCCTTGATATGATTTAACTATGCAAATCTACAAATAGGTGAGGGGGAAAAAATTCTTGGATTGCATACCTATTCTCTTAGTTCTTGCTCTGTAAGTTACTCGTACGTGTGTAGGTATGTACACATGCACACAGACATGCATGCACATATATATGCAAAGTCTTTTCTTTTCGTAGCAGTGATGAAACAAAACTCTTTCCTCCAAGTTACACTTGATCAGTTGGTGCAAATATAATTTGCTGCTGCTAAGGGAGGAGTGTGGCTAAGGGCAAATTTTGGATTAACATCTTCCAGGTTTGAAGACTTGTATATAGCAAACATAGTTTAGCTATTCTGAAGACCTTGGAATGTCATCTAGGACACATGTCCTCCTTGTACTCCGCAAATTTGGAGATTCCTGTCTTTTAAGCAAACATACCGATGGGCAACTTGCTAATTGCAAATTCTTTCCTTTAATCTGTGAACAAAAGATAATAAAAAGCAGCTGGACCTCTTCCTGGAATTCCTGTCTTGTTCAGTCAATACCTCTATATTCTGGTTGACCTAGAAGTCATAGCTACTGCAATAAAAATGATCAGTTTGTGAATTCAGTCCGAGTAGTTTTTTGGTACTATGTACAGCATGGGAAGCACTCTTCATCTGCAACCTTGTTGTTCTTATAGCAAGTGCTCTTTGCCTTCTCTGGAAAAGGGAAGTCAAGGATGAGGCATGAAGTGACTTACCAAGAGTCACAAAAGGAATCTCTGGAGAGGGCTGAACAAGAGGTTCCAGCTCCCTAGCATTACCTTCAAATTGCAAGGTTTTATTCTTCTAATGCATTTGTCCCTTGAAGAATAGAAATACAAATTGGCATACCTTAAAGACCCACATCGGGACAGTAAGGGCTAGAATTAAACATACAAGCTGTCGTGATTTGGGGTTGTATGTTACAGTAGCCTAGGCATTGCTTGCTACTTGGCAGTGCTTTGCACAGCCTGCAGAGTGGAAGGCAATGTGTCAATGTGAATAATAGCAGCAAGTGTGTGTCCTGCTCTGTTCAGAATCACCCAACAAAGTAAGTCTCATTTGATGCTCCCCTTAACCGAGGAGAGAGAACACCATTTGAAACTGAAGTCAGTTCATCTTTGTTCTACCAGCCTGTAGCATGACTGACCCATTTCTCTCTTGTAGTGCTTTCTCCCTTTTCCTTTAAACCAAAATATGGATGGCTCAATTGTTCTTTCCTGCCCCTTAATCCAGGCTTTTGCTGAATAGCACCAGATAGGAAGGTTGTGGAAAACTTTGGACTTCTGATTCAGGGACATCCCCTTAAGATTTAGAAGAGTAGAGTTATACAACACGGAAGGGATCTGGCTATTGCTGGTTCTCTTCTAATTTACGGTCAAGACTGCAGCTTCTGTCTTCCATTTCATGATGTTAGTGTAGATACTAGGCTGTGTTTGTTTAGGTTGTTTTTATTTCCCTCCAAGTTAGGATTAGTTCCTTAGGGTTCAACTAAGTTCTGAATTTCACAGAGAAGCACCTGAACCAAAATCCTGGATCTAAACATCCCAGACTTGATATGGAATTCAAATCTGGATCCCAACTCTGTGGCTTACTAACCTGCCCCTTTAGGGAAGGGTTTGTTGTCTATGTGGTGTTTGTGTGTTTTGGTCCTTTGGAACTAAGCTTTTAATTTGGTTGCCAGTTCTGCAAGGACTTTTTAACTTCTTAGCAATGCCGGTGTTCACACGCTCCATTGCTGGCAGTGCGAGGCGTAGTGATAAAATTTGACTCTGTCTAAGGGTTACTGAGATAAACCAGCATTACCATTCGTAAAGGTCACTTTCTTGCATAGTGTTCTGAGCTTTGGATTTGATTATAGCTCACATCTGAAAGGACACATCTTCCAACTATGACCTGCATCACTGGCAGAGAGTTGTATAATCTGTACTTGTGGAATGGGAAGGTACAAGCTTCCATCGTTGCTGATGCATCATGTGATCCAACTATTTTGTTTTTCTTATAGCTGTTGTTTGGTTTATATATAAACTTTTTTTTAATTTTATAGAAAATAAAACAACAGGGGAAGTTCAGGATTTTTTCTACAAGGTATAAAACTCCAATGATTTAGTGGTGACTAGAGAGCTGTGGAAAAAAAACCCATTAGGAGATGATGGGCTAAATGTAGGTCCATTTCTCTTAAGACAAGTAGGATAACCTTTAAGATGCATGGAACAATGTAGTAATTGGGAAAACTAAAGCTGACATTTGTTTCCAAGAAATTCTGTAAGAAATATCTGTAGAAAAGACATCAGTGATTGAGAATAATGTACAAAGTAATGTGTTTGAAACTTGTGTATCCATTTCTTTAATCTCATACTCTTCAGTGAACGGTACACTTGTGTTCAGTTTTATGATGAAAAACAAAGACCAAAGAAGGCCAACCTCATTTGATTGTGTATATTCTGCCTGTCTTAATTATCAATAGCTGTAAGGATACAGTGCAAGTGATCTGGTAACCAGTGGTTCTCGTCCTTTTTCTTTTAGGGGAAAAACAACTTTAAAGTGTATAATTTATTGCTCAGCAATAACCATGTTGTTAAAATAATAATAATTAAAAGAAAAAAGGAATTAGCAACATGTCTTAATTTCCCAAAAGCATTATTATATGTTGTATTTCAGTTTATTGTATATTGTGTTTTTGTATTTATTTGTGTTTGGAGGTCTTGCTACGTCTCTTTGTGTTTAAATGCTAATAAACAAGGACAGCGTGTAAGAGTGTAGAATGCCAAACTCTGAAATGCTAAACTGTGTTATTAAAAGAAAAATAAATCTAAGTAGGAAATAATATTTTTTAAAAAAAACCCTGTTGTGTTGAATTTGAATGACTGCTGTTGACTTGCAGAGGGCCAGGGTGCATCCTGTATCCTCTCTGAACCCACTGTACGTTGGCTGTTAGTGCTTTGCGCTTATTCACCTGATAGACCTTTATTGTGGCATTTCCCTTCCTCTTCGCAGGAAACTTGCTGTAACTTTTATGAGATTCCTGTTTTCCATGCAATAACGCTGCTAGAATAAACTAGGTGACTGTGTTCATCCCAGCATCAGTCTCAAGAGTCCTCGTGCAAAGAGAGTCGAAGTAATTGAAATGGCTTTTTGTGCACTTGGGGTACGCCACTTTCCCCAAGAGCTGCGGGAAAGGAGAGACTGTGTGGCTTGAATGTCTGAAAGTGTAACTTATTTTTTTGTACTCCTCCTGTGTCATTGGTGACTCTTCTTGGAAAGGCATTTCGTGTGTGTTTGGAATCATGGAACAGTGCCGTCTGTAAAAGCAGCATGCTCTTCTGAAACGAGTTGGAATGATAACATTTCCACCACACTTCGGATTCAGCCTAGTGCTGAAAACCCTGCTCCCCAGAGATGGTGGATGAAACACCTCATGTCTACTGAGCACTGCGCTGTCTGTCCTTACGTTTCTTCTTCCTTCCCACCCCTTTCTTAGTGAAATTCCCATTTCCCTTCTTTCACATCACTGCAGGGGTAGTACTGGGTTTAGCAAGGCGGGAGTGTCCCCCCGCCGTGCTCAAGAGTGTGGTGTTGTGGCAAAAGCCACCACAGTGCTGCTGGGACCTGAATGTGAGTACAACCTAGCCAGCCGATACTGGTGTTTGCAGCAGGCACTCTAAAGGTGCTGGGTGGCTGCCTAAAGCACATCACATCTCCTTGCTGTGGAGTGTAAAAAGACTGAACTTCCTTCTCTTCTTAATGCAGTGGGTTACCTTCAAGCAGAGCACCCTTAAGGAAGAGCAGCCTTTGCTATCCCCAGAGCTGCTCCTCTTTCCAACTTTTTTTGCTTGGTGCTGCTCCGTTGGGACACTTGTGTCACTACTGTGCGGAAGGATAGGTGGAGAGGAAACAAATTGTTTTAAACATGAAGTCTGACACCTTTCCTCACCTCCCTCTTCCTCCTCCTCCCCCAGCAATGAAACGTAATTGAAATGATACATGATGCTGTTCCTCGTGAGAATGAGTCTTTATAGAAGGCCGCTTATTTGCGACAGGTGGCAGAAGGCATCTGGCAGCTTTGTCATGTGGTTTCCTCTGGCAGGTGACACATTATTTGGGATGAGGGGAGCAGTTCCAGCTCAAGGAGGGCAGGATCAGGAGCTCTCCTGATCCACAGAGTGTGCTGTGCAGACAAATATGTGCCTGAGCCTGGACCTGCTGGTGGGACCATCTCTTGCAAGAAATACAGTGGGAATTAAATTTTTTTTTTTTTAATTTTCCAGCATTTCAAGCCTTGGGGTTGCTTGCTGCCTAGTAAGGAGAAGACTTTCAAAAGATCTGACTTACTGGTCCTGAAGATGGACCTATCTACTGCTCTCTGGCATAGCATGCTTCAGTGTGAGCAAGTCCTGGAATTGTTTGAAGAAGGGGCAAAGAGCCAGTGGTCGAAACAAGTGGCAAAAGAGGTGATTTCCCCCGTCCTTCCCTAAAGCTATTTTCCCATGAGTCAGTTGTGTGGTTCCTTTTTGCATGTCCGGGTTGAGCCCTGGAAGCTGTTGCCATCAAATAATGCATGTGGCTTGTTTGGCCAAAAGAGATGAAGATCTGAGTGTCTTCAACTGCCCCTTCCTTCCCTCCCACCTCCCCCCATTGACCATGGCAACTGGGGAGGGTGAGCCCCCACAGTTCTGCTCCTTTGGGGTAACCTCTGGCAGTGGTGAAGGTTGGACCCTGCTGCATGCTCTCATGTGTCCTGTAGGCTCCAAAGAACAGAGAATGGCTTCGATCCAGGAGCTGAATCCCCACCAGCTGGGCTGGCAAATGCATGAGACCCTGGGGCCTGACTTCCACCCCACAGGCTGAAAATAGGTTCAAGTGGTGTTTGGCCACAGCTCAGGTTATACTGGATGCAGCTGGTGGAAATGTGTGCTTTGACAGCATCACTGTGCTCATTAGAGAGAGGAGTTTGCAGACATTGCTGTGGACACTTGATGGCTGCTTTGTGCCAACACAAAAGCTCCTGCAGAGGAAATTATTTGGATCAGTCCTGGCTGGTAGAAATGGCATCTGTCTCAGCATATGACACCAAGCTGCAGGGGAGTGTTGATCTGCTAGATGGTAGAAAGGCTCTGCAGAGGGATCTGGACAGGCTGGAATGATGGACAGGGGCCAGTGGTATGAGGTTCAACAAGGCCCCCAAGTCGCAGGTCCTGGACTTGGGTCACAATGCTCCCATGAGGATAAAAATAAATCTTACCCAAGCACAGGGGCTGGATGAAGTGGACTGATCCAAGTGTCCAGCAAGGTATGGGCTCAGCACATAGGAAATGGCTGGTTGCTCAGATCTCCACCTCCACACAGATGTCACTGCATAGCCACTTCTTGTGGCCATCCTCAGCAGGAAGCTCTTTTTCTCTTGCTTCAGATCTATGAGATAAGCCCTTTAGTGAATAGCTTCTAGATAGCTCCAAGATCAACTGTGTTCACTCTGGTGATGACTTCTGCCTTGCTGCTCCTAGGGGAAGGTGACCATGTAGCTGCTGCAGGCCTGTAAGCACCAGGAGAGTTCCTTTTTCTGAATTGATGTGGGAGTCCCAGAGAGGTTTAACTCTAGGGGTTGACTGAATATTCAGTTTTAGCTCCTGAGCAGCCCTCATGTGGGACTGTGCCTCTTCTGGCAGTGCATGAAGCTCCTCTGCCACCAGAGGTTGGTTGTGGCAGTGTAGATTATGCTGCTGCACCTGAGGCTTTAATATTTTCTTAAATAGGAGGAGATCCCATGTGGGATTTTACTCTGCTCCCTCTGGTCACTGCTGGGGGCTGCCTGCTTTGAGGGCAGCCCTGAGATGTAACATCTAGAGGGGCTGTTCACCTGCCAGGGCACTGCTTACTGGTTAGTTAGGATTAGCTTTGTGGCCCAACCTTAAGCAATGACACAAAGGAGACTGGCAAACACCGTGTTGTGCCTGGGTGCAGGCCATCCTGTCAGTATGCCCCGCGAGCAGCCTTGTGCACCTGCAGCAGGGTAGCTTCAGCATCAGGGGGGTCGGAGCCAGCTGCTTGTGTTACACCTCTGCTCTCTCTCTTTGAGGCCATGGGACCCAAGATGTTATCACGGAGAAATTTTTCCATGTGCTTAATGAATTTCTGGGGAATGTGCTATTGTGGCTTGGCTGTTGGGAGCATGTGGAAGTTAAGGGACCCACCTTACACCTCAGGGACTGGTGTTCACCACTGCCAGCACTTCATGCCAATGGGCTTAGGGCTGGGCTCCCTTCCAGTTGCAAAGTTCTGGGACTGAGGGCTTATGTGGGAGGAAATGTCCTTTGCAGGCTGCAACTGTTTGAAGAGGTGAGAAGAGATGCAGCTGTACAACAGGGAAATTCAGAGAGGTGACAGATGTCCCTGAGTAGCTTTACAGAGTAATTTACAGAGGTGGCTTTGCTCACTAGCTAAGGAGAATGGTGTTTCTGGCTTTGATACTAGCGTGTAACTCAGTGCTGGGAAGGTCAAGCACCCAGCACTGGGTGCTGTTTCCCCCTTCTGAGGCAGCAGTGTGTTCTCCTTCCCCAGGAGCATTGTGGGCAGCCAGCTCCAGGGAAAAAGGCTGGGGAGCAGAAGAGTAGGCTGGGGTAAGGAGCAAAATGAGTTGAGCTCCATGTTAGGGCAGCACCTTTCATTGCTGGGAACTGATTTCTGCTTCCTTTCATCTTCGTTTCTTTCTGCCTGTAACCGTTTGATCCAAATACCTCTCCCATGTGGCCTTCCATCATGGCTCCATGGTCCTGGGGCACAGCAGCATCCCAGGGCAGTGGCACTGACAGAAGCTGGGCTAGGGAGGAGCATGCTCAGGTCCCTGGGAGAGACCCACAGCAAGTGTCAGGTTATTCTGTCCCCTCACTCCCAGAAGTAATGCTGCAGTGAGCAGCTGTCTCCAGTAACACAGGTTTTGCTGGGATTTTAGACTTGTGCTTGTCATGTGCATCCTGGCTCGCTTCAAATCATAGTAACATCTTTTGTGGGGCCAGAGCTTACACAAAGCTGAAATGAGCAATGCCCAAAAGCAGAGGCTGCAGGGTACAAAAAGTAAAAATAAGGGTGCGGAGTACTCCCTGAAACACCAGGTTTCAGGGGCCATGGCATCTCTTTCTGCACAGAGTCCCATGAGGGGTTAATTCTCTCTTTCCTGCCCTGGCCATGCTGCGGGATACTGAGGCTGAAGACAAGCAAGCACCCTGCACACCGTAGCCCTTTCTCCAAGCTGTTATTGCTGAGTAGCCATGATTTATAATTCCCCCCACACTCTATTAAAATACAGGCCATCTCTGCAGCCACCATTCACCCCGAGAGTCCTCCAGGAGAGATTTGTGAGTGGTAATGAGAGTGTGGGAGCCTTTCACCTTGAGGACATCTCTTGGCATCCAGCTCCCTGTGCAGAAAGTGCTGACTATGCTTTGGCTAATGCCCAGGCAGAGAGCTGCTGCTCAGGAGCTTTTTCCTTGGCAATTCATGCTCCATGCTCATGACACTGGTAGGGACAGAGCTCCAGGCAGGGGCACCTCCATGTTCCCTTGTAGGGCACCATGCTTCACATGGAGCTGCACTGGGGCATCCTAGGGGCAGGAGCCCTGCTGCTCTTTTCACTCCTGCATTTGCAGCCAAGGTGGGAAATGGCACCGAGTGGGTTAAGGTTTTGAGAGACAGAGAGTGGTGGACCTCTGGTCCCTGTTCTCCCCTAGCCTATCTAGTTGGAAACTAAGAGCTGGAACCAGTGAGAGCATGAAGGATGAGATGGAGAGGGCCTGTTACCCCTCCTGTGTCCTAAAGCCTTGCTGGTGCCAGCTCAGAGCTTATAGTTTGTGACACCTTCACTGATGTCCCTTCCCAGCACTTTTCCAGTCTCCTCCTGTAAACCCCTCTAGTCACAAATCTACTGCTGGTGCTGATGTCAGCCAAAGGGTCCCTGCTGGAGGGGTGCTGAGCCCTCCCATTGTGTGAGCTTCTGTCACCATTGCCATGTTGTCCCTTTCCCATGATGTCATTGCTCTCCTTGCATCCTTTTCCACTCCTAACACACCCTTGTGATGACACAGGCCTGGACCTGCACAGAGCATCACTTCCCACTGGGGCAGAAGATGAGGATGGTGGAGTCCTTCCTCCTCCCCCTGCAGCCACATGTGTTGGTCCCACTGCCAGCTGCTGCCTTTCACCCACCGCAGCCTCAGCAAAAGTAGCATGGGGCTGTGCTGGTGCTGCTGCGGCGTGCACCAGGTAATGAGCAAATCAGTTGGTGGCCAAAGTACAATTACAAGTTGTCACTGGGAGCTGCTCTCTTCCAAGTGAGCTAACTGAAAATATATTGAGACCATTATTAGTAATGACAAGGTAGCTGGTGTTCGTTGGGGGAGGGTGTTGTGGGACATGCATGCAATGTGTTTGCATTCACCACCCTTTAGGGGGACCTGGCCACATGGAAGGTGTGCAGAGGGCAAGGTCTGGTGAGCTGAGCTGGTGAGGACCGCTGCTCCTGCCTCCCCACTTCCTTCCCCAGCAGCTGTCCCAGCCTCCCCACAGATACCAGGGAAGTGGGGAGCTTGGGAAAGGAGCTGAGAGCAAACCAGCTTCTGGACTGAGTAAGGCTTGGGTTACTGCTGGGGGAAACCTGCCTCCTGTACTGGTTTAACCCCTTCACCCTACAGCCTTCTCTGGACTGAGCCTATCACGTGCTTCTGGGGATGGTCCAAGGTCCAGCCGCGCAGGGGCTGTGGAGGTGAGGGCTGGTAGTCTGCTGCAAAATGAAGCACCTGTTCTTCCTCCTTGTTGTCCTGCAGCTCCTTGGTGAGTATGCCCAGGGCCCGACCGTCATGGTAAGCAGGGGTGACCGCTGGATGACTTCCCCCTTTTGGGTGTGCTTCTGGCAATCCTATTTCAGAGCAGAGCTGCAGGCTCTGTCACTTCAGGCATATCTGTAACATAAATAGGAAAAGACAGTTCCAGCTGGACAGAGAGAAGGCAGGGGAATGAGACTGGGATTAGTGGATTGTGCCTCCACAGCTTGGGTTTTCCTGCTCCTATTTGAAGCCAGCAGCTCTGCGCTGCAGGACAGTCTCTGTTGAATATGCACGTTGCTTTGATGTTCAAGGACTTTGCTTCCCTGGAGACAAGGCTGATTAAATAGCACGCTGGTATTTCCAGGGCCAGGGAGGGTGCAGGAATGCACCTGCGCAGCTGCATGGGGGAAAAGGCTTTGTAACTGGAGATTAACCTCTGTGGCCCCAGAGCCCCTGGCCAGAGGACTTGCCGGTGAGGCCGGATCAGCACACAGAGCCACGGCTGCGGCGTGGCGGGGGCTCACTTGACACAACGCTGCCCGCTGCGGAAATGTGAGGCGGGTGCAATGCAGCTGGTTGAGCCTCTTTGCCGGGGCTTTAACCTCTCTGCTCCCTCGCTTCCCAGAATGGAGGGGAGGCAAGTCAGCTGCAGCAGGGACTAAACTGCTTGCAATTACCATCTGGGGGCTTTTTCATTTCTTAAGCTACTTTTGACTCCAAGCCAGCAAGGTGTTTGTGCCCATAAAAGTGCAAGTGGCTGCTTGGGTCCTGTTCTTATCACTGTTACGGTCCTTATCCCTCTCGGTGGGTTTTGAAGCAGGTACAGGGCAGGGGACTCTTTGCTGTCTCTGAGGGCTCCTTCAGGCAGCTGAAAGCCATGGCTGCAGCCTGGCATGGGGTGGAGGGAGTGCCTCTGCACCTTGCACCCGGGTTCCAGACCCCATTTCTACATTTGGACTTTCATGCTGGTTAAAACTACATCATTTCCTCTTTGCCTGGCCGTGGCTACGTACATACAGCAAATGGTCTCAGGGGAGCCCCTGGCAGAGCCTGACAATGCAAATTACACTCCGAAGTGATCGGTGTGTGCTGATAAAGACTCTGCAGAGCCTATTTAGCACAACCAGCCATGTCTCTCCCCCTCATTTGGATTAGCAAGGCCCGGGTGGCTTTCTTCAGGGCACCTCCCTCCATCAAGTGGAATAATCCAGACTTCCTTCTCAACCCAGGCCAGGCTGGAGGGTCCCTGTGCCCCCTCCTGCTCCCCTCTCCCCATAACCTACAGTGCCCAAGTCCCACTCCACTGCTCAGTGTGTGTGTCCCCCTCCACTGGTTTTCTACTTATTTTGTAGGGTTTTTGGAATTTCCCCTAAAGAAACAATGATCCATATTAAGGACAAAGGGGTTTTGTTTAGGTTTGTTTTTTTTTGATTTTTTTTCCTCTTTCTTCAGTCTCGTAAGTCACTTGCCTGAAGCCATTTAATTCAGGCTCCTGGAGATGCATCTTTAGCTGAATGTGCATCTCCCAGCCAAGCATGGACAATGTCAGGCAGGGAGATCTGTGGCTCTGTCGCACTCATGTCAACAGAGCAGATCAGAGTGGAAGCCCACCTCTGCCACAGCCTGTCCCCTGCCAGCAGGCTCATCCCTAGAAGGACCCGTGGTCAGGACTGCTGCTATCCTGGCAAGCCCCATGGGTAACACCTCAATTTCCCAAGCTGCTGGTGCGTCAGGCTGCAGGACACTATTGATCCTCCCCCTCCAGTCCCAAACGTGTGAAACCAGCCGATATTTTGTGCTACACTTCCCCTAGCAAATGCCTTTTCTCCTCACATCTTGTCGTTGTGGTCCCACCATCACTGTGTGTCCTCTGCAGACCTACTGGAAGCACCAAGGTCAAGGAGTCTCTGCACATTCAGTTAGTCCAAGTGGCAACAAAACCCACCGCAATGAATACTTAGGTACTAGGTGGATGTTATTCTTGTCCACTGTCTACAGGACGTTCCTGTCTTCTCTCTGCCTGCCAAGAATTTGTCCATTATTCCTCTTCTCACCTGGGTGGGTAAAAGCCATTGCTCAGCTAAAAACATTCCCTGTGCAGAGGAGGGCTGTGACTGCTCAACTGGGAATACTCAGGGGCTGCTCCTGGGTGAAAGTGCCCAAACCTGTCCTGAAAAGGCCAACTCATCTCATAGCACATTCCAAGGAGGGCTTTCAGTGCCTCTCATGGACTGGTTTACACTGTTTTCCCTAATCCTCCCAGCTCTTGCCACCACCGTGTACAAGCAGTGGATCCCCAACACCAATTATGAAACAGCTTCCAACTGGGATAAAGGCAGAATCCCCTGTGCCAGTGACGTGATTCATTTTGAGAAGAACAAGGTATTGGACGTGTTTGTTTTATTTTTACTTCTTGCAAAGCACCATTGGGCATCTGAAAAACCCTTTGCCTGTGGAAGGAAAGGCTGTTTTGTTGTTTTTTTTCCTTTTTCTTACAGGTCATTTCAGTCTTCGTCAAGTCACCCCATGCACTGACGGACATGGTAAGGCAGCATCTGGTGGCACTGGGAGGGTGGGCAAGGGCAGGGCTGATGCTGAAGCGCTGACAGCTGGGTGGTAAGTCCCCCTGTCCTCCCCTTCAGGGTCTTTGACATTTTGTTGCATGGTCCAGCCAGACGGAGTATGTCTTAGCTGGGGTGGGGGACAAGAATCACAGAAGCCTGGGTCTCTCTCTGTACCATGGAGCCAAAAAGCACATTTCTGGGATTGTTTTATTTTTTCACTGGGTACATGGTGTGAGCACCCTAAAACCTTCTTTCATTAGGAATAAATCCATTTTTTCCTCCCCAGAGAAAGGCAAAAAGCCCTTTTGTGGGACTAAAACCTTGGCAGTAGTTTTCAGAGGAGCACCAACCACATTGATGATGTGGAGCAGACTCTAGTCCTGGGCAGAAGCTAAGTGAAGCTGACATCAAAAGACTTTGAAATGAAAGCGAACCATTCTGGGAAATCCAGAAATATTGCTCTAGATATTTACTTTCAAGTGCCTTTGGGTTTTATGTTGTTCTGCAGTGCTATTACCCTGGCCATGGCAGGATGGGCACAGCACCCTGCTGAAATGTGTGTGTTGAGTGAGAGAGGGTTCAGGACGTCTCGCCTTGGAGCAATTGATGCCCCTCAAAAAGAGGAGCTCTGCCCAGAGCCAGCTTATGAGCAGCCATGAAACCGCAACATCCCAATCCCCATGGTATGGAGGGTCAAATTTAACTGGGAGGAAGGAATGAAAGGGGAAAACAAACCTTCACTGCCCTG
Source organism: Chloroceryle amazona (assembly GCA_027560015.1). NCBI lineage: Eukaryota > Metazoa > Chordata > Aves > Coraciiformes > Cerylidae > Chloroceryle > Chloroceryle amazona. The sequence goes on from JANHFX010003848.1 coordinate 24,149, forward strand.
ACATACTAGTTCACCACAGGTCACCAGCAATCCTCATCCCAGAGCCAGGATGGCATAAAAGGGGACAGATCCTGTTTGCAAAACCTCCTCCCCTCAATGGGACAAGCTTGCAGCCAATTTTTGTCTCTTAGTTTTAGGGGAGCTTTGCTCTTTTATTGTCCATTAAATCTGAACAAGCCCTTGAAATTTATGTGGTGTAATTTGTTCAGGCTGTCTACGCCACTACTAGTTTTGATGCTTTAATAGTGCCATGCACCACATTTAATCCCTCTACAAATATTTGGAGGAGTTACTTTATTTATATGGCATTTTAAATATGAATTTTTGAAGGAAAGAATGTACTGGGGAAATACGTACAAATATAATGTAATAAATGATGTGGAATTTACCCAGAAAAGAAAAGAGCAAAATATCACTCCAGTAGATTTTCTTTTACTTACAGATGAATGTATAATATTTCTAAAGTACTTTCATCAGAGGCCTGCAAAGTGCCTAATTGCAAAGCAGCGTTATTCATTACAGGGCAAGCCTTTCCCAGCCAAGCTGAAGAGCTGAGCAGTGACTGACTGAAGGAGAGGGAGCCATGACCCAACCTTTGCAGGGCTAATGCCATCTGTGGCTGTGCTGACCATCCGCTGGCTGCCCGGGCAGACATTTCCCACTGCAACTGGGTGCTGGGGTCAGGGTGCCAGAGTGACCACCCCTGCTCACCCTGATCAAAGGATCCAGTGGTTCTCATGGGAGCCCCCAGGGACCCTCTGCTGCCTCAGGCTTTCTCTGGGTCCCTACTGCTGGCAAGCTGCTATATAGGCTTCAGAGTTAGAGTATTATAATCCCACCACTGCATAGGAGGAGAAGAGGGCTGGGGAGCCCACGAGGAGATAAATCATGGCAGCAGTAGTGGCTGTGAAAGCATGGCACCATTCCCCTCCTGTCAGGGGTTCATCCCATTGATGCACCACATTGCAATGCCTGTGAGCAACCAAGTTTGTCCTAGGCTATCACCCATACTGCGACTCGTACCTTCCTCCTGAGCATTGCTGCCCCAGTGATTCATGAACTGTCCCAGCAAGTCTTCTAGCATAGTGATGAATATTTCTTTTTAATATCAGCTCAGACACTTCCCTCCTGTGCACTGCTGTGCTCTGTTGTCACCAGGTGATGCAGGGACTGACAAGATTAGAGAAAAAAAAAGAATGAAATACAGCATCTGAAACGACCTGCCACTTGTGGGGATGGTGTGAAATTTGGCAGTTAGAAAATGAATCGGTCGTGAGGCTTTTTGCAGCAAGGCTGGGCTGCACCTGTTCGGCTGCTGGCCCTGCCACACCAGAGCATTAATCACTTAAATCAGCAGGAATACATTAAGCTTTAGAGTCACCATGGAGATGCTATAAAGCCTTTGGTCAGAAGAAGAAAAAAAAAAAAAAAAAAGAGAATGTTGCTTGTCATAGTAGCGCAGGAGGAAATTCATGGCTGGGGAAGAGAATGGGCTCTCATTGACTTTCATAGTGCCTGCCATGGCAGGCATGGGGGCTATGCTTGATGTCAATGTCCCTTTGGCACAGGGGCATCATGAGATCTCCCATCCCAACTGCCCAGCTGAGTGGAGTGAGACCTGACGTGCTGGGGAGTCCTCATGTGCCGCCATCAGCATCCCATGACATTTACATTGAGGGAAACACTTCTGTACCATGAGCTCTCTAGCTCTCCTTCCCATCCATCCTTTGTGGGCACCAGCCGAGTGGCAGGAGCTGCTTTCCTGGGAGGAGGCTGGGGCTACTGGGACACAGAGCCCACCTCCCTTCTTGGAGGAAACCCATTTGTCACCTAGCTCAGTGGTTATTTAGTCTGAAGTTTTGAGTCACTCCCTAATTCAGTCACCCACTGAATCCAAATCCAGCTTAAGCATAAGCGACTTTGAAGTACAACTGCTGTGATTAGGCTGTATTTTCTATGGTATTTAGCTGCCTAAAGATGCAGATCAATATTTAGCCAGCTTTCAAAGGCACCTGTGAGTAAATGCACAAAAAAGATGGAGGTACTCGGAGTGGCAGTGCCTGAAGTGGGTGCTCCAGGGCAAGATGAGCTTCAGCTTTGCTTGTCTTCCTGCTGGGAAGAAGGGCCCATCCAGGAGGTCTGGGCACTGGCTGTGGCTGTGCTTCCAAAGGGAGCCAGGCCCGGGCACAGCTGCAGCTGTGAGCCCAGTGGTTGGACCGGTAACACCAGCCCTGGTGCCATTTTTGCCCGAGCCAGCCAGCACCACTATGCAGGCCAGGGATGGATGATGCCACTTTCTATTTTTGTGGTGTCAGGAGTTGGGTTTAGCCAGGTGGGAAGAGCAGTTTCACTTGACCCCCAGAGTGCCAGGGTCAGGGTATTGGCTGGGGTTATTCAGCAGCATCAACATCACCTTTCCAGCTCTGCCCCATCACCAAGCCCTGCCATGGTGGTGGCAGCTGCCTTTGCCTCCTCCCTGCACACCCAGTGAGGGGCTGCAAAGGTTGAGTGAGGGTTGGGAGTGTGCAAGGCACTGGGATCTAACCAGGGATGCCTCACCCAGGCTTATATTTTTAGCTGCTTAATTGCGAGAGCAGAATGTACTCAGCTTTGCTGCAGGATGCTCCTGCACGGTTCCTGGCAGAGATTGATCTTGAAATGCCAATTGCTCTCCAGGGGCACTGGCTCTAATGAATTGCCACAGTTCATGTTCGTCCCAGGCACCAGCACTCCCTCCCCACTACTTCCCAAACAGCAGGGTAATGAGACACCCAGAAAAGGCATTATTTTTCCTTCTCCTGAGATGAAGGTGAAAAATTTCACGTGTGTCCATGCGTGAGTGCCAGCACATAATCACAAGCCTGAATCCTGCAGGCTTTTCTCCAGCTCTCTTCCCACTGAAGTTTGCCCTAGGAAAGGAGTGCAGTAAACCAGCCTCCTATAGTCGCCTTCCCGAGTTTATTTGCTCCTTGCAGGCTACTTTCCAGCAGGAGGAGTTATTAAAGCCTGTGATGAGCAGAGCAGCTTGCCAGCATCCTAGGCTGGGTGTCTGCCCTGTGGACCGGCTGCCATCCCTCACTGCTGGGGACAGCTCCCCTGCCTGTGCCCCAAGCTGCTTTCCAGCTCTCTCTGACCTTGTCTGTGGAGGGACATTTAGGAAAATGAGCTGAACTAACCCAAAGTAGATTTGGCAAATGGCTTTAAGCCTTTATGTGCCTTCTGCATCTGTAACTCAAGTACCTTGGGCTGGTTTACCTTAATGTGCTCCCCAAGGGGCTCCTGACATCCCTGGGGCTCCTTGGGACACCTGATTTCTGCACCCTACTGGGACCTGCTTGGCTCTGCATCTCGAGGTGTGCACTGGGGAGCTGCAGTCAAATTAATGGTCTTTTAGGCCTGATACTTTTTTTATCCCCCCAAGGCTTTCATTGGGATCTAGGGGGTGGTTTGGTAGAGGTATGCTGGCCAACACCTGTGGGAGATGGCCAGGAGCTGCAGCTCCTTTGTGGGAATGGGCAGAAACATGATGTTTTGGGAACTTGATGTTCTGGGCCACCCCTGTGCCAGGGGATGCAGTGGCAAGGCCAGCTTGGGCAGGTGCTGCAAGAAGCCTGAGCCCTGGAACACAACATAAAACGTGATGAGCAGCTACAGCAGAGGCCCGGGATCCTGCATTAATTAGAGCACAGACGCATTGCTGCCGAAGGACTCTGCCTTGCAGGAGAGGGAGTAGGGATGCAGTTGGGGGAGAGCAGCCAAGCACCTTGTTAGCTTGCAGGGGATGATGCTGAAATGATGACGTCCCACTCCGTAAACTGCTCCTTTGTCTGTCCCCCTGCCTGCTCCCAGGGGTGAAAGCAAAGGGGTGAATTACTGCTGGGAACAACAGGGGGCCTGGTGGGCATCTTCTGCCCACTGCCAATGGGTCCACAGAGAGGAGCACTAGCTTCTCTGCCTTGTTTCACATTGCACCAGCCAGTCTGAGCGTGGGTTTCACAAGGATAAAAATGGCACGTTTTTTTGCCTGGTTTCCTTGGGAGGCTAAAGCTCCGCTCCTCACAGGGGCATGTGCTTGGGCAGGGAACTCTTTGGGAAGCAAGGTTATAGTCCAGAAGCAGGTCACCCTCCTAAACTCACCCAGATATCTTGGTGTGGCTGCAGGTCATGGTGCATCACCAGCCCGTCTTGCGGGGTATCTGGAATAACTGGTGGAGGATCAGCAGCCACCACAGGGGCAGGGCAGATCTAGTGTCAGGATGGGGGCATGGGGTGGTGTGTGCAGTGCGGGGGGAAGGACACCAGACTGAGTGCAGGTGGGAGCTTCACCCAGGTGGGAAAGCGAGCAAACGAACACCTGCAGCTGAGCATTGCTCACCTGCGTACAAAGCAGAAGTGCTGCAATTTTTTCCTTCAAAGATGATAGTGACATGCCAGTTACACTCCCGCTGTCAGTCATCTCAGCCTGATGCTTATGAATCAAGCAGAGCTGGGATGTGCCAGGGGCCCATTCAAAGCCATCCACCTCAAAACCTGGCTCTCAGACCTTTACTATCTTTTTCTTTTGCATTTTGGAGGTTAGTTTCACTTTCACTTTATGGATTGGGGCAGCAGGACTTTTTTTCTCAGTGGTGCAACGCTGAGGTTGCAAATATGGTGAGTCTGGGTGAGAGGCACATGGGGTCTTTCCTCTTTTTTTTTTTTTTTTTTGGTTTATTTTTTGCTTTTTGCTGACTTTGATGAGAAAAATGATGACTGTGTGTTTTGGTTGTCATTACACTTGATAACGATGACCAAGGAGATAAGTCATTTACCAGTATCAGGCATGGGAAATGACAGTACGCCAAGCTCGCTGTATTAATGGACCTGGAGTACAGGTTGGCAGGAGCAAGGGAAAGCAGTTGAAACTGGCAGCTTTTTGGCTCTAGTCCTTTGGTACATGTCATTGCTCAGTTCAAAATGTACTTGGAAACTGTCCCAGTCTGTATGCAATTTCTATACTAAACTCCTAAGTGCAGAAAGCCACTGTCCAACCAGAGTCTCCGCTTGTCCTCTGCAGTAAGCTGAGATGCACTAAGCATCTGTTAGGAAAAAAGGAAAGGGCAAATTATTTGCAAACGTACTGGAACAACTGGACTATGGAGAAGAACAACTGGACTATGGAGCCCGTTCTGAAATGCTGCCCAGTGGTGCGCATATCAGGCAGGGCTGGTGGTGGATGGGCAACACATCCACCTTGGTGGGCAGGGAGCCATAGCTGCAGGGGCCAGCCTCAGAAATTCCTGCTAGGAAGCAGAAGTACAGGGCTCTTATTGCACTTCATGACTGTGGAGATGAGGAAACTCCATCCATCAGCTCACATTGCATTGTGTTGCATTTTAACTCCAGGGTTGGTGTTAACAGGGTTCGGGCAGTCCCAGAGTATGAAGAGGTCAGCAGCTGGGACACTGTACGTGCTGTGGGACTCTCATTCTCCTGCCACACTCACACTTACGTGGACAACTTCCTCTGGGCTTGGGAAGTCCAGACAGCCTGGGGTTTCGGCCTCAGTGGCGAAGGGGGATCTACAGTGGTAGTTGGAGAAGCTGCATCTTCTCCAAAGCCCAGAGGTCAGTGTCTCCAGAGCACTGTACAGGTTCTGGATACACAGGGCAAGTTTAGCACCATGCATTTTCTCCCACCTCTCCCGGTGGGCAGGATTGGTGCTGTGCACTGCTCACCCTGTGTCTGCTCTGTACCCTGCCCAGGCACCACTCACCTGGGCCCTCCCAGGCACAGGAAGACATGGCCTCACTTGGTCATCAGACCAGCATTTGTGCATGTGTGAGCATTCACGTGTGTATCTCTAACCAAGCAAGCCCACCTAATCCCCACTCTTGTCACACTGAGCTCAGTCATGCTGTGTGAACCCTTACTGGGTTGTCTGTGCTTTGCCTTGTGCATCATGTGTGCGCTCAGTGCTCTTGTGCTGCTCCCTGGAGCAGCCTGAGTGATGCAGCCCACAAATGCTGGCACATCCCTGGGTACGTGGTGACTTTGTGGATTTTTTTTTTTGTTTGTTTTTCCTCCCCCCCTAGTTAATTTGTGACGCTCTAAGCAGTTTATCCTCTAGATAGGAAAGCTCATGGTGTCCTGCATGGCCACCGCAGGTGTTTGGGAAGCTCTGATCCACAGCTGTAGTCAAAGTGTTTGGTAACTACAGGGGAAAGAGCTGCAAGTCAGGCAGGGATGAGATCAGAGACTTCCCAACCTGAGGGTCTTGATCCAACCACAATGCTCACAAATGCCAACTTCTGCACCCTAGGAAAGTGAGCAGACATGGCTCTGCTGTGTCACCCATCCCCAGCACTAGCACCTGCTGTCTGATTTTTTTTTCCTCCACCCAAAGATCCCTGCAGCTACAGGCCTGGGTGCCCACAGGTGATTGCTGGAAAGAGCTGGTACCCTATGCTGGCAAAACAATCCACTGCATCCCATCCAAAACCCCCCTGAACAGCTCAGCTGGACTCCCTCAGCCAGCTCACCACCCTTCCTGCCTGGCCTTATCATGGCCAGCAGGCAGCAGGACAGCAACCTGGAAACTGGGTAGGAGAAAATGGTGAGAGACTCAAGCCTGAAATGACCCAGCAGGTTTTGGGGAAGGGAATTGGTGGGCAGTGCTACTGGTACCTGCCCTGGGTATAGGTGTTAGCTGGCTGCTCCGAAGTGTCCAACCACTCATTCTTGTGCAGGTTCACAGGAGAACAAGTCAGGGCACTTCTGAAGTGAAGCAGCTTGTGACAGAAGCTAGTAGCACAGACCTTGCCCAGCCCAAAGCAAGCCAAGTCCTGAGCCTCAAAATGCCACTAGATATGGCTTTTATATCTGCAGCTAAGGGCACATTGCCATTCATGTCCTGGCAGGCTGTTCAGCTTCCTTCAGTGCTTCAGGATTGGAAAAACTGGCTTTACTCAACAGTAATAGAAATGCAGAGAGCAGGGGGAAATTCAGGGGATCTCATTAATCTTTGCAAATATCTGAACGGTGGATGCCAAGTAGAAGGGGCCAGTCTCAGTCTCTTTTCAGTGGTGCCCTTTAATAAGACAAGGGACAATGGTCACAAACTGGAACACAGGAAGTTCCACCTCAACATGAGGAAAAACTTCTTCACTGTGAGAGTGCCAGAGCCTGGAACAGGCTTCCCAGAGAGGTTGTGGAGTCTCCTTCTCTAGAGACTTTCAAGACCCACCTGGATCTGTTCCTGTGTGGCCTGCCCTGGATGTTCCTGAACTGGTGAGGTGGTTGGACTTGATGATCTCCAGAGGTCTCTGCAACCCCTACCATTCTATGATTCTATGAACATGATGGCATGGTTTCCAGTTAGGCATGACACATGCTATGGTCTCATGTACCATTATCTATAGGCAAAGGCTTCTTCCTGGCTGGTGGGGAGATTCCATACCCTTAGGGCAGATATTACTCAGACCCCAGCTTGTCCAGCCCAATGTATGACATTGACAGGTCTAAAGCAGATGGAGCACTGTAGGGCTCTTCTCAGTGGCAGCTACACTGCTCTCCACCCTGGTATTTCATGGTTCCTAAACCAAGAGGAGGACCTGTGCTGTGGCCTTCAAAACACTGCACCACCAAGGTACTAAACTTCTAAATAGCTGTCTACAGCTTGGCAGTGAGGAGCTTTTTGCCATGTCCATCCCCCCCACCTCAAGGCAGTCTCTATATGGGACAGAGCATCCTCAGGCATAGGACAGAGGACAGAGAGCTATTGCAGCCACCTGCAGCAGTCATTTGTAAGTCTCACTTTCTCTAACCTACATGCATATTTAAAAAACAATCAAGTATATGAAACCTTAAAATCCCATCTAACATGCATCTGCCTGAGCACAGGGCCCAGAGCATCAGCATGGCGTAGTCCTGGAGGGCTTCCAGCAGCTGTCTGGGAATGATGCTAAAATCCAGTGTAGACCGAGTTAGAGGATAAGGCAGCCTTGGACATCATTTGCTCTTTGACACATGAATATATTGGGGGGAAACCTGTCATTCTCTCTGGCATTTTCTAAATGTAAAAGAAGATAGGCTGGGCTGAATAACCCACGTGCTGTGAATGAGTTGCCAGACTCAGAGGTTTGCCAAGGCCTGTCCCAGAGTTGGCAGTGTCAGCTGGTGACCCAAGTGGCCGCAGCTCCTTGCTGAAAGGGCAGAGCTGTGTCTATTGATGTTTGTCCTTGTGCCCCCAAGCAGAATTCTGGCCAGGCTGCAGCTAGGCAAGTGTGGCCCTGACTACCTGCTGGTGATGTGCTCCCCAACAAGAAGAGGGTCTAGCTGTGGCAAGCTAAGCCAAATGTTGCTGTGTACTTTCCTTAGTTTGTGCCGAGTTCAAATCCACCAGCTGATACCTCACCAGGCATTGCTTTGGCCCCTGAGTTATTTTTTGCGGAGCAAGCACAGCCCTTCCGGAACCTGTTAAGTGATGACACCTCTGGGCGCTTGCAGAGTAAGGTTGGGTTTTTCATGGCATACCAATAAAGCCATTCCTGAGCTTCTGGGAGCGTGTGGAAGAGGAGGAAGGAGATGTCAAAAGAGCTTATTTTGCTTTTTCTTTGTTCTTGCTTCCCTAAACTCTTCATGCTTTGCTGTGTTACAGAAAGATCATGTCAAAACTGCCTCTCCCCATTGTAGCATCCCCATCTGTAAAAATGGGAGCTGATACTTTCCCATTAACACAGGGTAACTCCTAATGACTGTAAAGTGCCTCGGAGACAGCAAGTGTAACACACAGCCTGATAATTAGCACTGTTATTTGATTACAAGCCTGGGTGGCTGGCAGTGGGACCGCACAGTAATGCTCTGAATCTTTTTGTCTAGTACCTGCCCCTGAACGGAGAATTCATGCTGGCATCTGGAGCAGGATTCGCAGCTTTCGATGGCAGCTGGGATCCAAGCTGTGACTCAGGTACTTTGTGCCCAGACCAGTCACCCCATCAGCCCGTGATTAATCATGCAAATTCAGCCCAAACACTTCTACACAGGTCTTTGCTGTTCCGCCTCAGAGCAAAGTGAATCACTCCTCTTCTAATACCGTTTCTTTGATGACCTTGCTCACATCAGATCTTTTTTCCTGCTAGATCACCTGTCTTCTAAAAAAGTAATTATTGTAGGGAAGCCTTTGAAGTTGTAGAATAGAGGCAAATATTGTTTGTATTTTACCCTGCCTATTAAGCATGTAGCCACATCAAGGCTCTCATTTTCTTTGCCATGACATTTCCAAAGAAAGCTGGTTAGGAATGACACACCGGTGAGCTGAACCACAGCCATCACACTGAGCTGCCCTTTGGCCTGACATGCACAAGGATTTCAGCACAAGAGCATCCTTCCCTTGCCTCTGAGCCTCCAGCCCGGGTTTGCCGTGACTGAAATGGCACGTTTGTTTCATCAGTGTCTATTATTAGTCTGAAAGCTGTTAGCTAGGGAGATGTATTTCTGGTATTTAAGAGCTACCTAATGCTTTCACTGGCAAGTAACTTTTTAGTACAGCTGAAGGAAAGGAAAAGTCCAAGCATAGTGCCTGGGCCTATACTCTTAACTTGCAAAAAAAAAAAAAAAAAGATAAAAAAGAGAGGAAAAACCCATATGGGTCTGCTTGGAGGAAGGACTACTACAGCATCAGGCTGTCTGAAGCCACTCTGAAATCCTTCATCTCTATTGTTCCTCTGCTTTGAGGCTGTTTGCCACCTATCAGAGATGCTCTGGCAGCTGCTCTTTGCACTGGGCAAAGATGTCCACTGCTGCTCCCATGAAATCAACAGGTGTTTCTGGGGCAACTTTCACAAACAGATTTTTTTTACAGCATGATTTTAAAACAAATGTATATAATTCAGTCAATAAATATGCTCATGGTAGCTGAATCTGTAAAGATTCTTCTGTTGATGAAGGGTGAGAAGGAAGCAGGGCACTGCATGATGATTGCTAACTGTGACCAGCAGGGAAATGGTTAATGGTTAAATAGTTAATGGTTAAATGGGACTGGTTTTGGGGTTACCCACTGCAGGGAACAGGGCTGGTCACAATTCTGCAGTCCTGCCAGGCTGCTTGGAAACTGAGACATGAATTATCATACCCATTTTTATCTTCTGCACTTGGGCAGCTGTTTTCCTCTCTAACCATAAGGATGAGCTTTAAGGAAGGGGGGGGGGAGGAAAATGTCCGGTGGGATCTGGGGATGGAGTCCTGCAGCCAGAAGTGGGATCTGGGATGAGCTGCTGAGACCCCAGCCCTGAGTGCTGGAAAGCTTTGCTGATCTCCAGGAGGTGCCTGTGGCAGCTGCCCAGGAAAGTGGTGCCAGGGCCAACCCTTCGCTCCCTGCACACCGGGTGAGCTCCCTGGCTTCAAGCCAAGCAGTGCCTGGTTTTACCAACCCTGATGCATCCATTTGGGCTGCCGATTTGGGTCTCGGTCTTGCTCAACCTTTCCTGTTGCTTTTGAAGGTGCAACAGTGAGGTTCACCGATGCTGAGCACTACGCGTGGTTCGACCCCACGCTGTGGCAGGCCGTGTCTGCTGGCAGGGAGCTTGAGCCAAGCGGACACATCTTTTCTGTGGACGAGGAACGTGTCCCATGCTGGTATGATGATGTTCTCTTCCACCCTGAAACCTCCTTCCGTGTAAGCATCGACTCATTGAAGCAAGTGATCCATCTCCGCAGCATCTCTCTCATGGGCCAGGTAACATGGGGATGATGAGAAACCAGCTCAACACCTCCTTGCCACAGCCCCAGAGTAGGTCAGGAGAGGAAGGACCAGACGGGGATGCAGGAGCGGGAGACAGAGCCCTCCCATGGTATTGCTGCTTTGTGGACTGCTGCTGCTGTGGACAGTCTCAATTTTTTCCTCTACTAGTTTTCTACCACTTCCCTCCCTGTGGTGAGGGAGCACAGGCAATGTCATTATTCACTTTTCTTTAAAAAAGGTCCAGTGTGCACAGGTCAAAGCACCAGCAAATAGCATCTTCTCTGGCACCCAGGGACTTCCCCCTTCCTAGGAACGTGTCTGCAACTGTGCTGCTCAGGGACCCTTGGGGACACCTCCCTCCCGCCCCAACCTTAACATGGCCCATGGCCCAGCAGTCGTCTCCCAGCTTTGCTTCAGTACAGCTCTTTAATTCATTGGAGGGATAATTATAGAAATGCTGGCAGGCTGCTGTGCTTCAGCCCAGGACTCAGGCGCACGATGACCCCCATCCCCTGCCGGCTGGAGGAGTGAAAGATCACAAGCACTGCAGCAGTAAACAGGCTCCTTCCAGGAGCTGGAGACGTGGCAGACATTTCATAAGTTACTTACTATTTCTACCGCTGCTCTGCCTGGTATCTGCCATTTCAGGAGCAGGCATTAGATAACTGTTTTTTGACTAACACAGTCAGTGGGTGCAGGCAAGTCTGGGCTAGGCAGCACCCCAGTGTAGCTCACTACGGGCGCACGTGGTCTCCAGGGATGGAGAGGAGGATGGTCTTGGGTGCTTGGAGTGATGCTGGTCCCACTGATGCCTGGGGGCTACCCCGCAGCACATCATCAACCCCCCATATCCATCCCCTCAGGGACGATAGCAGGCTGTGCCCCTGGACAAATGCTGCTGCTGAGCAGTGAGGTGCAAAGAGAAGGTGATTTTATTTTTGTGATTATAACATAGTTCCTAAAAAAAATACCTTACAACCTACTTTGTCCTTTTGTAGCCATCCCTCTCCTTGCTCTGTGTGGGGTGTTTTCACCTCGGGGCCTGACAGATCCTCCTGTTGTGCCAGGGGTGGAGAAGCCTCCTCTGGAAGACAGCGGGTGAGGGAAGTACCAGCGGTTTAGCAGGATGAGGCTGGTCAGTCCAGCTCAGCCTTCACTATTGCTGAGCTCACTGAAACCCTTCCCACCGAAACCCTTCCCATATTGAAGGGAAACACCTCAGATCCACCCCTTCCTCACTGTAATTAAAGAAATTAATTTGAATTCACTGGGCCAGCAGAAAGAGGGAAAGCAAGAAGAAAAAAACCCAAACACACAAACAAAAAAGCAAACACAAAAAAAAGCCAAGCCATCTCATGCTTTTTTATCATTTTAAATTAGAAAAGGTTTTTCCTTTGGCCCTATGGAAAAGCCCCAATGTATGTATTGGGAGGATTTTCCCACTGCCTGTGATGGGACTGCCCCAAGCCCAGGTGTCCAGGTGGCCCAGCTGGGTGCCTGAGGACAGCACTGGGGACACCTGGCTGGGGACACTCACCCTCCTTGCTGCTTTTCCCCACACAGGAGCTCAGCAGTCCGGAGGCTTGGGCTGGGTACCTGCGAGGTCCCTCTGCCCCGCTGCAGTTTCACGGCAATGCCACTCTCCAGGTGACGGGCACCGGCTGTCCTGACAGGTCTGGCTGTGCCTGCGGGAACGCCCCGGTGAGTCTTCCCATTACAGTCTTGGGGGGGGTGCCATCGCAGTTTGCGTGGCGAGGGACTGACACTGCCCTGCTCTCCTTTAGGATGGCCACCGCATCTGTGCAGCCCTGCTGAGGGCAGCAGGGGGGCAGTGCCCAGTGCCAGCATGCCACAGCCCTTTGCAACCCCTTGGCCATTGCTGCGGGGTCTGTGGTGAGTGAGGGACACAGCCCTATTCCTCCTCCCCCCTGCGCCTGCTGTCCCAGCTCCCTTCCCCTGGCTCTGTGGGGGAAAGGGGGTACAGGGGGTGCTGCTGGTCATGGGCAGAAGTTTTGCTGTATCAGTGCTCCCACAGCTCCCATCCACAGGTCCCTTCCTCATCCCATGTGCCACCCTCCCAGGGCATCTTTCTGAAGCATCATCCTGGCTTTCGGGAGCCTCTTCTGAGTTGCAGCCCTTTGTCCCTGCCTCTGGTTTGTCCTGTCAGGATGTCACAGCTCATCAAGCTAATAGGGTTCTACTGAGTTTTTGCAGCAGAAACCACTCAGAGGACATGCAGCTTTTCCACCATAATGTCAGCTTTCCAACAGCAAGTTTGTTTCATTTAATTTAAAATAGAAATATGCAGATTGACAGTGTTCCCTCTGCAATGGGCATTTCTCTGTTAATCTACCTGGAAGGTTGCTAAGGGGAATTTTTCATGCACAGTTGTACCTAGATATTTGGTATATCATCCCAAATTAATTAAAATGATACCATGTTTCTCCACCACGCTCCTAAAAGCAGACCCACTTTAAGCCTTTAGGAGAATTCTGTATTTCAACAAATTCTTACTTACTGTTTTTTTCCAAGGAAAATATTTGACTCAATGACTGCAGTGCAGTGGTACAGGGAGCACAGGTGTCCCCTCCTCTCTAACTACCCTCCAAAGCCAAGGTAACATTGCTGAATTGCAGCTCTGAAGCCAGGTACATGAGGAGCTTCCCAGAGGGATACGTGGGAGAAGACTTCCCAGGGAAAGCTTCTCCCTGGAATATGGTGGAAACCAAAAGCTATTCATCAAACCCTGTTGTTAAAAAGACCAGTGAGGGAGGGAGAGGTTTCTTGGGGCAGTGCTGCTCAGGAAAGGCTGTTTCTCCTCAGCCCAGCCATACCAGCTGCACAGATGTACCAGAGTCCCAGTGCCTTTTGCAGCAACTGGAGCTGTGCTGCCACAGCATCTCTCTGCCAGGGCTTGGCGACAATGTCATGTCTGTCTGTTTCTGGGCCGCAGGAGCCACCATCAACCTGGATTTCACGCCTGATTTTGACCTGCAGAAGTACCGGGACAGACTGGTCCAAGCCTTGCTGAGACAGGTAAATCAGCCTACCGAGCTGGGAGAGACTAATGAATCCACAAGCCACCAGCCACATCTGCCAGCTACTTGATGCTGGTGGAGCTGTCTGGGGCCATGTAGTCATAATACAGGGAGTTCAGCCTCACTCACCATCATCCCCTGCAGGGCTCACACCACCCTGCCCCCCCCAGTTTGGCATTTTGCTTGCTTTGTGGGCTGGCACAGCCTCCCTTGCCCCCCACCACAGCCATGCTGCCCCTCTCAGTGTAGGGCAGGAACAGCTGCCAGTGTGCAGATGGGGATGAATGCAGAGGGGCTTGCTGGAAACCCTGATCTAGAAAACACAGAAGACCAGCTCTTGGTAACATAGGAGGCCAGCCCATGTGGCTGGGATCATGCAAACACGCAGCAGGAGATCCTGTGGCCTCTGGGAGATGGCTCCCAATGCTGCACTGCCCTTTCATTCCCCATTAGGCACACACTGGGAAAGTAGCTGGCTCTGGTCAGCACTCAGATGCATGGTCTGCAAGGCATCACTTCATGCTACTGCTTGTCAGCCCCAGCATGACATCCCTCCTGTCTGGGAGCTGCTGGGGGCGGGAGGTGTGCTCTGAGTTATGCTGGGCAGATCAATACTGGAGTCTCTTGATCCCAAGCTGAGAGCCTGCTGCCTGCCCTCCCTGCAGCTGCGTGCATCTTAATACAGCATTTAATGGGCATGCTACATGAAATTCCTTTCTTGGTATGCTGGCCTCCATGGGGGGAATGCTGTGTGCCAGGTGCTGATCACAGCTCAGGAGGGAGGGGAGATAGGAACCTCTTACATGGGAAACACAGCAGCACTGTGGTAAGAGGGATGGCAGCTCTGTGATGGGTCTCTTGTGAAGATTTATGTGGGCCTTGCTGTCACATCCATCATGGCTGTTCTGTAGAGGTGACTAATTTCTGCCTACCACTCTCATGGGCTTTATTTGTCCCTTTGTGTTTTGAAAAGCACAAGTACGCTGGTGTGCAGATGGCCATATCCAAGGTGCACAAAGAGCAGACCTTCCTGGGAGTCACACCTCGAAATTCCACTGCTTTCATTCAGATTGTGCTGATTGATGACGAAACAGGAGCACAGACTGGCACCACTGCGAAGCAGTTGGCAGCAGACATCATGGAGGACATAGCACAGCACGGTAACACTCCTCAGTGGGTCCCCCTAAATCCACTGCTGTCTGGACCTTCTTGTCCCCTGCCAGAAGCCCATGTATCCAGTTGGGTTTTGAATGTCTCCAAGGATGAAGACTCTACAACATCACTAGGCAACCTGTCCTTGTAATAAGAGCATCTTTGCAGTGAACCATTTTTTCAATTTGTGCCCATTGCCTCTTGCCCTGTCACTGGGTACTGCTGAGAAGTGCTCCAGATGTGTATTTCCAGGGAAGAGCAAAGGGGAAGGGTCACCTCCTTTGACATGCTGGCAACCCTCCTCCTCATGCAGCCCGGGATACTGTTCTCTTTCCATATCATGTCTGGCCACGGTCAGTTTGGTGCCCACTGGGACCCCCAAGTCCCTCTCTGCAGCCAGAAAGTCCCTTTCCAGCCAGAACGCCATGTGAGGAGGCACCCATACAAGCTGGCAGATGCTGATGAACATGTAAGTCACAGCCAACAGAGCTGCTGGTGGTTGTGTGGGTAGCAGACCCATATGGGCTTGTCCCAGCTGAGTCCACCTAGCTGTGCATCATACCTCTTGTCCCCAGGGAAGTGTACTTAAGAAGGCAATCAGTGACAGACCCAACTGCAAGCTCCCTCTGCCTTGTACATGAATAAGTGTGGGCATGTGGTGCCCTGTCCAATCCTCAACCCTATTTCTTCCTGCCCTTTTCCAGGTGAAGCACTTGGCATTTCAAGTGGCAAAATGGAGGTGGCCACCAGCATCACTTTCAGTGGGCAAGTGGGGAACCACGCACTGAGCAGGGTCACAGTGGGGACAGTCTTGGGGCTACTCTTCAGTCTCCTGTTCCTTGGAGGGATCCTCTTTCTCTACAGAAAGGGAAAGCTAAGGTAAGGATGTTGTCAGCATACTGCCAGGCTCCTCCTGCTTGGGGGCAGCTGTCACCCAGGGCTGTCCTTCCAGCTAGCCTGGTGGCACAGGGGCACGAAGTGCTGCCTAGAGCTCCCACAGTGGAAAGCATAGCCAAGCAGTCTGCTATACCAAACAAACTGGTTCATAGAACCACAGAATGGTTTGTGTTGGAAATGACCTCTTGAGTTCATCTAGTCCACTCCTCTGCTAGAGGCACAGACACTTTCCTCGAGACCAGGTTGCTCAAAGTCCTATCTAACCTGGCCTTGAATACTTCCAGTGATGGGGCAGCCACAATTTTCTCTGGGCAGCCTGTTCCACTGTCTCACCACTCTCATACTAAAGAATTTCTTCCTTATATCTAATCTCAATCTACCCTCTCAATTAAAAACAAATGTCCTTGTTGTTCCTCATAGTTTATTGAAGGTGAGGTGGCTGAAAGGCATTTTTGTACTCTTGGACTGGTACTTGGCTGGGAGGATTTGCTTCTTGGTGCCATGTGGCACTGTGTGCTCTGGTGGGAATGGGGTGCTGTGGCTTGGTTGGAGCTCTACACAGCCTGGTCATGCTGCCTGCAGACATCTCCCATTCCTTGTAACCATTAGTTTGCAGTCTTGCTGGGGGTTGAAGGACTAAAGCAAAGGCAGTTTCTGGAGCACTAGTCACTCATGCTGAGTGGGAACTGGTGTGCAGGTCCCAGGGGAGCAGCAGGGGCACCTAACTTCACTGCATCTGAAAGCTGGTCAGAAATACCCTCTCCTTCACCTCTTCCCCTCACAGCTTGGAGACATGGTCTGGCAGTGAATAGGGCATCCCAACACTGCCAACAGCAGGTGCTTGTGGCATCTGCCCTTGCTCCTCATTCATGCACCTTCCTTCATGCAGGGCACTGCCTCTCCCAAGAAGTGTTTTTGTCAGGGTTTATTGTCAGACATCCTTGCGTGAGGGGCTGTCTGCTGAGCTGCTGTGGCTCATTTCACCTACTTGACCACGAGCAATCGGGATCGACCCCACGCTTTGTATAACTAGGGAATGGGAATTGCTTTAGTTTTCACGCTCAAGGTGCACTGATGCCTGCCAGGGCACGCCAGCTGGGTTGCAGGCTCACAAGTCAGGCTGTTGCCTCCCTCCTGGTTCCTTCGCCAGGGTTTTCTCACCACGCAGCAGCAACTGTGGCCAGGGACACTTGCCCTGCTGCTCTGCACGTGCTGACATGACATTTCCTAGCAATAAACCCACGCCGTCATTTAATTTCTAAATAAAACTCCCAGCCCCATAATTGCTACTTGATGATTTATCTTCCACTGACATTTCTTTGGACGTTGGACAGACCTTTGAAACTGGCTCTGTCAGCAGCAGGAGGGAAGTTCGTGTAGCTACAGGAGACAGAGCTGAACCTGAGTCCAAGCCACGTCCCTAGGTGACCTGCTCCTGCTGTGTGTCCCCGGGTGGCTCTGGGGCAAAGCCCTTTCAGGCAGCGTTGCTGAGCATTGAAGAGGCATCTGACACCATCAAGGCTGCTGCTAATTAGTCAGGAGGCTCTGGGAGCCTGCAGAGTCTGCTTTCACTCAGCAGTCATCCTGGCCATCAGTGAACCAGGAAAATTAGCTTGTTTCCACCAAAAAAAGGGCCTGGCAAAGCCTCCCTGCAGATAGCACAGCTCCTCTGCATATATTGTGGTGACAGGGGTCTCAAGATCTGTGGTGGCATCTGTGGATCCTCTGCTGAGCCCACTCACACCTGGTGCCTAGTGCAGGGGATGATGCTCAGTGACTGGGACCCTTAGGATAAGAGTAATGAAGAAAATAATAAAAGCGGTGATGGCAATTAAAATGATGAAATGATAATATGAGAAAAGTAATGATAAAAGTAATTAGTGTTTGTTGAGACTGCAGTGGGAACAGGTGTCAGCTCTGTGGCAGTTCGATTTAGGCCACAGTGAAAGGGCAGTGGCTCCAAAGTGAAGCCTGTGCGGGGGTTGTCTTCCCTCCAGGATGCAGGTCCCATCCCTCCAGGCCTAATGCTTTCTGCTGGGTAGGGCAGCTTTTCCCTAGGGAAAAAAAAATAAAAAAAAAAAATCCTGTTTCAATGGCAGCCTGAAACTCAGCCTCTCTATTTTCCCATCAGCCTCTTGAAGATGTATGGGTTTGGATAGGGGAGTTGCTGGGATGGGCAGGATGCTGGTGGGTGATGCCCAGGTCTCTCCTTAGGTTGCCTGCCCTGCACATCCCCTGGCGTTGGGACAGAGCAGAGGACTGGCCATCCCTTGAGCCAGATGGTGACAAAGGCTTTGACAACCCCATGTTTGATGTGGTGAGTCTCTACTGCCCAGGAACACGGGGATGCTCAGGGCTGTGGGCAGGAGGTGGTGGGGCCCCAGCCAATATCTTCTCAAGTGCCCTTGGGGGTGCAATGAAAGACGCAACGCACCTGGCTGGGGTCTCCCTTTCCCCCGGCCAGGAGGGGTTTGTGGGACAGCCCCATTCTACCATGGGTCACCAGCTCCTTGGCTGCCTCAGGGACCTGGCGCTGGGTGCGTTTTGCCAAGGGTTTTGCTTCCCTTCTCCACTGGTTGTTTTTTTTCCTCCCTCACTGCTGCAGGAGCCACCAAGCACTGTCCCTGGAGAGGACACTCTGCAGGAGATGACTCCCAAAGACCACCAGGTCTTTTACCTCAACCCTCTGTACGATCCAAACAAGATGGAGGCCTGATGACGCGGCTGCATGCTGAGGGCAGCCACCACCTCCCTGGGGACACCTCTGCCTCTCCAGCCCTCACAGCCCATCACATTGCTCCTGGTGGGATCTAAACCACAAGCAGATCCCACCCGAATAAAACTGTCCATGTGGTGAAGGAAACCACAGCGAACCTTTGGCATTAGGGTTTGGCCACACAGATGTGGCCTCCCTGGTGTTAATTCTGGTTTAAGCTCTAGGTATCAGTCCTTTTTAGACAGTTCAACATTGAGATTTAGGTCTCAGGTGAAAGTCGGGGGTCTAACTCAGCACCCTGTGCTTTAGCCAGCACCATGCTGCATTTGCCCAGGGCATGCAGCAGGCTGAAGGATGCAATTCCTGGAGCATGATGGAAATTCGGTGTCCAAACACATTTAAAATGTGGCTCCAAACCTTCAGGGCTTTGACCCATTAGTTGAGTTTAAAATGAGATTATTTTGCTTTCCAGGAGTGTGCTCAGTGCTGGAGGATCTCTGCTCCAGAGAGATCCTGTTTCTCCTCTCAGGGACCTCACTCTGGTCCCCCAGGCACTGGCACAAGGCACAGTCCTGAGCAAACATTTTTCCCCTTCATCCATTTCCCCCTCATCCCCTCCACTGAGCCACCTGAGCTTGCTCCTTCCCTCTGCCCCTGGGCTGACAGTTGTGAGACCATCTGGGATCTACCTGGGGATTTATCACATTATTCCCCACATCAAGAGAGTGCACTTTCTTGTGGAGCAAGGGGAAAGAGCTGTGGTGCCAGTGCTGGGGGACCCCAGGGAGGGATGCCAGTAGGAACCTGATGGCTGGAGACAGTCACTCCGGCCCATCTCTAATGAGAGCTGGGGTGGCAGCAGCACTGAGGGGCCCGTTAGCAGAGGTGTTTGTGGCCTGGCGCGTGTCAAATACCCTCAGCTGCCCACAGTGTCAGGCAACACTTCATTGCCAGAGCAGGTCTGATGGGTGAGGATGAAATTATGGAGATGTATTCAAATTTATGCTAAGTTACACTCTACTGGGTTTTCAGTAGGGCTTGTTGGCATATTCCATAAGGAAGCAGCTATTTTAAGTTTATTATATTTTGTTCTAGTCTCTGGAAGACATAATCCCTCTCAAAGACCTGGAAATTCATCATTACCTGCATCAGAGCCCTGACAAAGGGTGACAGGCAGCATGTGGTGGTGAGACCAGCTCTACCATGCCCCATGCCCTCAGAGAGACCTCAAGTAACAGGCGGTGTGAGCAGGCAGGACACAAACCATGGCTCAGGCAGGGAACAAGGTGATCTCCATGCCCCTGGTTGCTGCCGTCACTTTGCAAGCGGGGTAGAGCCCCACAGGGCTGGGTGGAGGTCTGTGCTTCAGGGTGCACTGTTGGGATTTCACCATCCATGCATCTCCTGAGGGTGACCCTGTGGCAGTACTGGGGTGAAAAGCAACTTGCCTGGGCAGGAGCTTCTGCTGCAGCCGTCAGGCACTTGGTGTTGACTGATATTGTCACCAGATGAGCCAAAAAGCAGAGGAAGCCATCGGGAGCTGGAGGCAGTATTGGGAATACCCAAGTCCCATCACCCCATGGTCCTACAAAAAGTGCAGCTCTATTGAGAGCAGTGACCCAGGGCCAGGCTCCAAAACTGACCCCACAGTGCAGAGCCACCTCCCCATGATGTGAACCCAAGGAAGACATCCCCCACCCCAAGCCCTCATCCAGACCTCATGAGGCCAGACAACATTTGGCAGCCGTGGGGCGGTGCAGTCAAGGCGTAGCACGGTCAGCCCATGGGTTGCTTGCCGGCGAGGCGCTGGTGCCGTGGTGTTACCATGGTGTCTGTGAGAACAGCCGCAGCATCCGCCGGCCGCACACCGTGAGTGGTCTAACTGCAAAGGGGGAGGCATTCGTATCTGTATGGGTGTTCTACTTGCTGCTTGAGAAAGCCTTTTTGTGCTCTTTTCCCCTTTCAAAACAGAACATTGCAAGTGACTCAATCTCCTCTAGCTTACAAGCCTTTAAATGCACATATACACTATTTACTTTTCCCTGGCCAAGGCCAATGCAGTGCTGCATGCCGGAGGCTTCAGCAGCAGGCAGCCCATCACCCCACTGCTGCCCCATGCAAGGAGAGGGCTCAGGGCCATTCCCCAGGGAGCCCCCTGATGCTCACCCCAAATTAAATCATTTCCCTCCCTGTGCTAATTATGGGCCCCTTGCTCCTGGATCACAAAGGGTCTTAGTGGCTGCATCCCCACGATGGCTTAGTGCAGCCTTAGTGGCTGCATCCCCACCATGCCACAGCCATGTGCTGGAAGAGGGAAAAGACAACCCATTGGCAACATGACCATTGCACAAGATGGTGGCAGGAAGGTACATTTCCCCTGTGAGCACCTCAGAATGTCAGCTCTGCGTCCTGCCTGGGCAGATGGGGATTCAGCATGAGCTGTGTGCAGGTGTGTACCCATGAGGTGGGATGGTCTCAGGGGCTGCACAGCCGACTGCAGAGCTGGCACGGAGGGAGGCTGGCCTCCCCGCAGCACAGCTCACTGCCTGGTTGCCCCTCATGTTGGGATGTACGGATTTGCTGCTGGCGAAGCTTCATCTTTAAGATGCATTAGCAGCTTGAGGTCACTTACAATAGAGGCTTTAATTAAAGGAGAGATCAATTTTTGTCAGCACACTAGCAGAGCACATTCTGTACTTTTCCTTCAGGAGACACGTTTGTTCGCTCGCTCATACAGAAAGTGTCACAGGGAAGGGGGAGCTCTGCAGAAAAATCTGAAGCACCACAGTCAGTTTGTGATGCTGGGGGCCAACAGCTGCTGGAAAACCATCTGTACCCATGCTCACTACCCTGTGCACCAACACACACAAACAGCCCACGGCACAGGCAGGATAAAGCAAAGGGTTTTGATACGTGAGAGTCTCTCCTGGGATCCTGCCTAAACAAGGCATTTAATTCGCAGACATCTTTGGTAAGCAGTTCATTAGATGGGTGGTTTATGCTGCGCACAGAACGCCTGGGCACCGGATAGCTTTGTTTGGCTCTTGGTCCTGAGAGTCGAGAGTCCCCCACTGTGACAGACTAAAGCAAAATGCATTAGCGTTAATGGCAAGATCTCAGGAGTCATTGCTTCCCTGGGTCTTAAAAGAAAAAGCAACCTGCAACCTATTAATGGCCACAAACTCGTATTATTGTGCCCTTCCTCCACGTGTGACAGCTGCTCACAGAAGTTGTGCAAATCCAGATTCAGACAGTGCAGCAGCAGTGCACAAAATGCCACCAGCCTACAAAACAGACTTGGCCCAATGCATTTTAGCTTTTTTTCCCCCTCTAATTTATTTATTTATTTTAGCAGGAGGTAGCAGTAGCGAAGGGGAGGGGAGCTGGCAGGGGCTGGCCCCCCCGGAGTGCGGGAGCTGGCCAAGGGGCAGCAGAGCAGGGAGCAGCCCCGCCGGCAACACGCAGCGCTCCCACTGCTCTTCCTCACTGGACTGCAGAACAGGGGCTGCGTAAGAAACCGGAAAGCAGGCAATGCTACAAAAGCTCTGAGGGTTTTATTTATGAGAAAAGGACCAATAAAGCTGCATAAACCTGTGTAGTCAGGTGACAAAAAAGTGCTGCAGCTTATTGGGGAGCAGGAAAAATATTTGCTGCAAGGACGGGGAACCGGCTGATTCCTGAGTTCATGTTCCTCCTCTGGCTGGAGCACAGCACTGCAGCTCTTGCTTGCTGTGCACGTCCTGCCGTCTTCTGCTCCTGTCCTCAGCTAACCCTGCCAGCAATACTGGCCTGAGCATCGTTCGCCACCAGAAACGCTCTGCCAGCGTTCGGCTTCCCCTGGCATCCCGCAACAGGAGTGCAGATCATGTCTGGTCTCCTCATCACCCCATGTCCCCAGAAACACGTTTAGGAGGGCTTTGCAAAGAGAGCTTTGAGATCGTGCTGGCTTTCACAGCACTGTGCCTTCCCTCCCGCCTCCCTGATGAAGTATGTGTGACCATGGCACCCCTTCCCCCAAACCAGAGCCCCTCTGACCCCACACTACCCTGCGAGTGGCAAGCCCAGGCGATGGGGCAGCTGCTCTCAACCTCTAGGAAAGGGGCCGCTCTGTGCCAGGCAAGGGTGGCAGCAGCTGCAGCTCTTGCCACTTGAGCTTCTATGAGCCCAAGGCTGCTGAGGAGGGACATGAGGGGAAACTGAGAGGGGTGACATTTATAGCAGTGAAAGCAGACAGAAAAAGGTGGTCCAGACCTGCTGCCACCACAATGGAAAGCAAGGGCTGGGCAGGTGTATGTTCCTTTTTGGTATGTCCTCCTCACTTCTGTCTGCCAGAGCTGCTTCATACAGAGAAGGCAGGGTGCAAACTGGAACATGAGATGCTCCAATAGCCTGGCATGCAAGAATACTGCCTCTCTTTTTTCCCTTTCATTTTAAAATAGGCTAAACTCAGCAGGCAAGACATGGTTTGTGGTCATGATGGGACACCTTCCTGGGACTGTTACTTTGCTTAACTGCACCTAAAGGTGCTGTTCAGTTGCCTCCATCATCTCTTCCCTCAAACGCTTCCCTCATTCTTGGTACTTTAGACTACCAGTGCCAGCTCTCAAGATTTTTGTGCCTTGTCCTGGGGATGCCTCATCTGGTATTGTGAAGGGGTGCCTGGACCATCAGCATTTCCACGCTGCAGTCCCCTCCCTGTTACTTGGTACTTACTCTGCAAACATAAAGCAAGTGTTTATGAACCTCCCCAGCAGCTCACACCCATCCGTGCTGTAGACAAAGGTACTGGCAGCTGAGTTTAGTTCTTGGGTAGCAAGTGACGCCAGGATGTATTCCAAAATATACAGCCTTTTGGGGCAAAGATCAGTGCTAGAAGTGACCGATAAGTTCTGGTGAGTGGTAGGCCCATTGCCCTGGCTTTGGGACCTGATGCAATGCTTCTGTGAACATGGAATGAAGAAGGAACTGAGAGACCAAATGATCCTCATTCCTTGCATAACTCAGTTCCTCACTTGTGGTACTAGACAGGTAGCCCCCAGGGAGAAGAAAGTGCACCATCAGAGAAATACTGCACATCAAGTCTTGAAGTTCTGCATTTCTGAAAGTTCTGAGTGCTTAGGAAGACTTTTTAGGTAGCCAGAATCAGAAGCCTCAAGTGAGCTTAAGATTTGCAAAGGGCGGTGGTGGAGGATTTGCAGAGGAATTCTGCTTGGCCAGACTTGAGGGGAGAAAAAAAAAAAGAAAAGAATAATGTATTCATACCAAGCAATTAATTTATTTTTCTGGAAATGTTCTCCTGCTTAAATTATAACCAAGCCCTGGCACTGCTGAGTGCTATGATTTAATACTCCCATAATTAAAGACTTTGTTGTCATCTGAAGTCCTCACTGTACAGAGAAAAATCAGCTCAAGTGCAGTAAAATTGTGGTGATTTTAAAAAAAAAAAAAAAAAAGCAAAGGCAAAGACTGATTAGCATGAAATACGTGTGCGATGGCTTCCGGCACACAGCCTTCAAGCCTCCAGTCAGCTATCGCCCCCAGCCCCAGGGCAGAGCGTGGGTGCACCTTCCCAAACTCCCCGCCCCAGCCTGCTGGCCTTGCCCAGGTAGGTTTGGTCTAGCAAGGAACAGCAGGGTCCAGAACACCCAGCTACGCCTTCCTCATTAAGATAACCTGGAGTACATTGGGCGAGATGAACCAAGGGGTTATCCAGAAGCACTTCGCCCAAGGGATGCTCACCCAGGACACGCTATAGATGATGCTGGTTCTGTTCTAGCTACAGTGAGCTCTCCGGTGCTCAAATGCTGGAGCATGAGGGGAGCTTTAAAAGTCCCCTCTACTAGGGGCTGCACCACTCACACACCAATCCTTGAAGTGTTCCTAAGTGTCGTCTTTGGGACTATTTCTTTGACAGCAAGTCAAGTGTCTTGACTGCTTTTATCATACTTAGGATGCCTGAACAGATCCTGCAGCCTCCTTACTGTGTTACTGTGCTTTGGCCATAAGGAAATAGTCACTCTATAATTTAAAATTAATGAATACGGCCAGCGACTCAGTGAAATGACAACACAAGTCGAGGGCACACAATTTCAACACTGTATTCCACCCAAAAGGACTTCCCTCACTCCTGAGCATACATTTATGCGCAGGAAGATGCATCTTTCACGCAGCGTTCAAGTATGGAGCTTCAAATATCTTGCAATTTGTGTAAAACATCCACGGGAACAAAGTGAATTTACCATGAAACCAAAGCAAGTGTCAGTGGTAGACTGACTGTTTTCATATGTCAAGACAGACGACTATGAACTTTAAAACCTCCCTCTTCTGCTTTATTGACAGGTAAATTGTTCCAAAGTGTTCTCACAATTCAATAATTACAAAGACTTAAGACTTACATTAAAAAAGTAAAAACCAGAAAACCCCCAAAGCAGTAGTGTCCAGCTCTAACTGAGCCCCTTTATCAAGAATCTGAGAAAAAGAGCAAGTACTGTCGAACACTTAACGTAACAGGATTAAATGTTGACTAGAACACTCAGTTTAAACTAAAGATAAGTGCACGTCCTATACAGTGTTTCAGAAAAGAACATTAGCCATTGGTATATCATTAGCCCATTTAAACCGAATTTTAAATAAGTGACATCCAACTGTCATAAAATTGGCACAGAAGGCACACGAGTGTGACAATGACAAACTGGATATGCCAGCCACTGAATTAATTACAAGCTTTTAATGAAACATGGTCACAAATCTTTGATTACTAAATGTATAATACATGGAAGCATGAGATTAAATATACACGCAAAACATCACCACTGCACGTGGGCCATAGCAAAATATACAGGAGTGTGTTGTGCATTTTTCTACATGATCAATACTTGATTAATAATCATGGGGTCTTCATGCAGGTGAGGATACAGTTAATGAGAAAAGCAGCACCCCCAGTTACACATCCTTCACGTTCCACTTTGGTAACCAGTAAAAGAGACCGATGTTTTAGTGCGATAGAGTCCCTTAGATCAGGCAGACTTCGAGGGCAATGTGTCCATGAGAAGGCTTGCTAGCTAAACAATGTAGTGTGTCCTTACACCAAAAAACCCAGGAGAAACAACTTCTCAGGAGGAAATAGGCAGGAACTAGGAGTAATTTTTTATTTTTTTTTTCACAGCAGTAATTACCAGTACTTTAAAAGCCCTGACTAATGATTGATGAGGACTAAAAAGCAGGGTATGGGTAAAAGATAACTGGTAGTAGTCCTATGTACAAGACTAAAAAGTTGGTAGAAAGATAGAAAGACAGTTATGCAGCTGTATATGTAATGGCTAAAAGAATTAAAAGGCCACAAAACTATAACCAACTTTTATTTGACTTCCTGGTGATTCTATTGATGTTGGAAACAACATACAGATTCCTAGCGTTCTCCTTAGGATTTATAAAGAGTTATGGGAAAAAGGGAAAAGTATTCATCTGAGGATGTAACTAGACCTGCTTGCATTTCCTATTCAGAGGTCCAAACTGTGTCTAAAAGGATTTCCTGCTAATGAGACATTACATCATTCTATAGAAAAATAATATTCCTGATATTGTAGCAACATTATCAGTATCTCTCTCTATTTCTTTTTCAGCATAAGAATAAGACTATTTACTGGTGGCCTTAAATGCTCCTATGCAATAAAACTGTGTCACAGCTGTGCAGAAAGGAATCAACCGTAACTGAGCAGTGAACAATTCTGCATAAAAAGCTCAATCGCTATTTAGTAAAGAATTTTCTTCATTTCAATAGTTTGTATCTACAATCTGGATATATAATTATTCTTGTACAACACTAGAGATTCAGTGTCAGTCTTGGCACTAGCATCTGAGACAGCTTTGCCCTGCTCTTGAACACTCCACAGAGTAGTGGAAGATCGAAGCCAGAAGGGTGGGTGCAGTAGTGTTACGCATCACAGGTTGACTGGTCCAGTCCATCGAGCGTAAGCTGATTCCTATGGGGAGAGTTGGGACTTGGGGGCCCACTGGGATTTGAGCTGTTGGATGGAGTAGAGTGTTTGGTGGAGTCTGAATCAGGCTGTTAATGACAAACATTAAAAAAAATAAAAGTAAGTTTACTTAAAATCAATTCTTTACACCTCAAAGCTTTCAAAGGCATTCAAAAATCAGGGCATGCGACACCTACAAAGCAGTGTGTATTAGATTCACTTCACAGCTAAACATTCATGCAAACACTCGCTTTATCGCCAACGGGCAGTAGTGCAGTCCTGAGGTGTCTGAATTGGGGCAAAATATGTGGAACTTGCTACGTCTCAAGCTCCCTTCCTTTAGCCAGTACAAAGCTTTCCCGATGGAATGCATCTATCTGTCCCTGTTCTGGATTTACCAGCCTGTGTTTCTTACGCAATTTTTACAGCCCGGGAATAGATTTATCCATCCATATAAACAATTACAGTCAAATAATCTTCAGTTTCATGACAAGGAAGGAAACAATCACATGAACTGTTTACAAAACAGCAACAAGCACGTGAAGTGCCTGACGGAAGAATGAAGGCTGCCAAGTATCAGGCTGGAGATCTGGAAACAAAATAATACTTACTGGAGGTGCCCTATATCAATATCTAATAAAGACAGTCTATCCACAGTTATTTCCCCAGCAATAGATTGGTTGTTGGATATTCGCCTTCCAGACTGGTCTCACTCACTCCACCAGGATGCCTGGCAAGTTTCCCACCATTCTGGTGAGTTACAAGTCTGAGCACTGCACACATTGACAGCTAATGAAATACTGCACAGGAGAAACTGGTACCATCCCAGCAAGTTATTTTCAGGAAAGGGAATATGCATTTAGCAAACAGATGGATAGGTAACATTCTTCAAGAATGCTTTTCACAAGGTTTTGCATGGCTCAGACAGTAAGAAGATCATCTGTAACGAGATTATCCTAACATGATCCAGTTCATGCTGCAATAAAGCCAAAAGGTGTTATTAGAGCCTCCTTTCTCAAGTTTCAAACTACTGACCTGGTTGTTTGTTTTTAATTTAAGAATTCATAAGAAATTGTAAGATCTATTGAAAAAGAGCTTATGTTGTAAAAACCTTAGAATCCACCACTACTTTTGCCTCCAAATAGCAATTACCATTAGAGCATGGAATGTACTGGCATTTGGGAAAGATGCTGCAGAATAACTAAGGCAACTGACATTGTCTGTCATCAGCATCTTTGAATATCAAAGCAGTGTCAGAAATGCCTTTGTTTAGAGAGTCCTATTTTCACATGTTTTTAATGGCTTACTCAAGGTGACAAAGAAACTCAAGAGAAAGGCTGTGATCAGAACTCTGGACAAATGTTTTGGCTTAAGAGTGTACTAAGGCACCCTGCAAAGGTCTGGCTTCAGGAAAACACCCTTTGAAATCCAGGACATTACACGGGCCTGTAGTTCAGTGCCAAAAACTGCTAAAAAGGTAAAAGATCTTGGTCTAGGAGTTTGCCTTCCAGGAATAATTCCTAACACTATCCTTGCACAAACGATAGTTTCCTTGAGCAAAGCTTGGAAGAAGCTACACCCAGGATAAATCAGGGAATCAAAAAAATCATATATCATCCTTCCTTGGAGTCAGGGACACCAGTTTTGTACGGCCAGGGACATTTCCAGTTTGGTGGCTACTCACACATACTTTTGCTAAAAACAATTTTATGTATTTTTAAAAATGGTTTCTTCACAAGTTACATGACAAAAATTCTTCCTTAAGGCAGCACAGAAAATTACTTAACTAGTCATATTACTTTGCTATTCTATGCTAACAGCCCTAAGAACATTTTTAGGAGCTTTGAGGACATTTAATCAATTAGTCAAATTTGCCTTGTCTACAATGCTTAATCCGAGACATTCTTCTTAAAATATCACCATAAAAAGATCTTTTCACAGCTTTGCTTTTGTGCTGGTGTATTTAACTTGCAATCATGTATTACAGGCTAGAGAAAATGTTTGTGGAAGAAAAACATCTCCATAAAGAACATAGTCTTTATGAAGTATTTCCTCATAAGTTTAATTTATTGGAAAATCTACAGCATCAGGATAGCAGCAGTCTCTGTTTAATAAAAGCTACTCACCTCTTTGTCAAACTCCTGGTCAGGATCAGACATACTTCGGGAAGGCATGGCTCCTCCCACATCACTGCTACCTGGAGAGAAAGAAGGCGGCAGGTTTATACCTCTTTTTGAAGCCTTAAATTACAGCTCAGAACTGACAAGCTTGTTTCCAG
This sequence comes from Chloroceryle amazona, assembly GCA_027560015.1. Classification (NCBI taxonomy): domain Eukaryota; kingdom Metazoa; phylum Chordata; class Aves; order Coraciiformes; family Cerylidae; genus Chloroceryle; species Chloroceryle amazona. Next base: position 52,926 of record JANHFX010003848.1, read on the forward strand.
CCTTACTTGATGAGGGCCATGAAATGTAGGTTTTGTTTCTCTGCTGCTGCTGCCGTGAGAGGTTAGCTGTAGATGGACACGGTTTTTCATCCTGTGCAGCAGGTAGGACGCTCTACAGTTGAAATGAAACATCTTGTTAGCCATCCACAAAAGCTATCCAACTAGGAGTTGTTACTCATGAAAACTTTACTGTGCTTTTGAAGCTATTACAACCCAGTGTTGGTAGAAAAACTCTGAACTTACTTGACCACATCCACATATTTTCAGTAACAGACACAAACCCTGAGAAAGACAGAGAAAGAACTAAGCCCCATAGCAGCCACTGGAACCTGTCAGCCAGCAAACCCTTTGTGAAGGGGCAGGGACTGTACGAACAGCTCTGCTTTCCTTCCTCCTGCTGAAAAGCCAATTGCATTACCTTCATCTGGGCTAGCTAAGATGGACAAGAGAAAGCCTGCCTAGTCAGCTATAAAACAGAGGGTACAAAACATAAAAGTGTATCTTTGCACCTTCCTCTCATGGATTTAACACTCAAATATCTCACAAAATGCTGTATTTGTTAAATGCAAAAATAAAAGTAATGCTATAAAGCACTGTAACTTACATGCATTTTAGTTACCTCCACAGCATTAGTTTTTCCCCCCTTGTTTTTGCGCTAGAATTGGCAAAGTGCCACAAGCACACCATTCCAGTTCCTAACAGTTTGTAGCTACTCCTACCCTTGGGTAGGGAAGCAGAGGAGGGACAGGAAGAGGAAGAAAGCAGAGGGAAGCCTTGTAGTGAGGAATGGTCACTCTGGAGAGAGATTTCAGCAGAGATAGGGCTCATGTGATAGACGTGCTCAAAGCCTGCAGGAGGTGATATCAGAGCAGAATGCCGAAAGGATGAGGGGGAAGGAAATTCATTCTGTTATTTTAAGAAGACAAACAGGAAAAAGGAAGGAGAGGAGACTGATTATTTACAAAACTACTAACAAGCTCCTGGCAGCGATATCTATCTCTTTCAGTGTCTCATTCCTAAGTCAGCTAACAGTATTTCCTTGCACAGAATTTAGAAGCACTGCACATCAGGAAGGTTCACCTTAATGACTAAAAGAAGAATTTGGTAGAGATGATACTTGAAGTTCATACAGCTCATCTACACAGCTTTTCTGAGCAAGAACAAATGCACATGTATTTCCCTCCCTTTTAAATGTATTTTACCAGTGGGAGGTCCATGAGAACTTGCATTCCATCTCCTGGTCCCATATGAGCCACATGGTTGAAATTCGTTGGGTTCGAAATCATCTTTGACCTTAGCTCAGGGTCCCTAAGCATTTCCCTAGAAAAACAGAGTGATTTTTACTATTAGCATTCCCACTCTGCCTATCATCATGTACATTAAGTTACATAGCATGATAAAATTCTTACCGCCTTTGTTGTAATCGCTCTTCCTCAGGAACCTTAAATACAAATCTTCTTTTGCTCCTAGTTCGAAGCATTTGCTTCTTGCTGTTGTCAGATGTTTCTGGTACACTGAGGACAGCTCCTGCTGTAATATCACAATGCAATTTCACATACATGTTGACCTAGATGCATCCAATATAAGTTTCATCTCATGCAAAGTTAACATTACTTAAAATTGCCCAGTTAGCTTCACATGACTTTCCCATTTCTCCCCTTGCTTGATATTCACCTGCAAACTTGTTCTTGAAATATATTAGTCTTGGTGGTTCGCAGTTAAGGAGATTCAGTGTGCCATCCATATTTAATGGTCTGATCTGTTTTGAGGAAGAAGGCAGAGAATTAACACAAGCCTAGCAGACACTGTGAAGAAACATCTTATTTGGAATTAACTCAAAGTCTATATTCAAAGAAACTGACTTACTCTTCGCAGGCCAATAGTCTGGACCCACTCCATGGTGTTCACATCAAATACATCAACACCATATTCACTATACACCGTTACGTACGAAGAATTGCAACCTGTATAGATTAGAAACACAGAAAACCCTAATGTGGTTTCAGTAGTCCAAAACTGACATACATTTCAACAGTTACAGTTTTTCCACTATGTGCAAGATACATTTTGCAACACTTTTCCCCAACCCCACTTTCAAACAGATATTTTTGTGATAATGGATTTGCTAATGACAACTGCCAGAGTCATGCAAAGGTTTAAATTCGACCCTTTCAGTATTTTTAAACTTGAGATTATGATTTCATGAAATAGCAAAATGGCATCTGCAGTTTTCAGATGCATACAGATTTGCCACTTGGTAGGAACCGAGCAGCTAGCTTTTCTACAGATGCAGATTACTTCATTTCAGAAGCAGCAAACTAACTATACATCTGCTGTGTGCAGGGGAAAAGAGAGGGCCACCATCTGTGAGGTGGGTCGTGAAGTCATGAGGCAGATCTGTTCTCAATTTCCTTCCTCTTTTGCTAACACTTATCTAGCTTTAGATATTCATGTATGAGTTGCTTTCATCAGGTTAACAGATAAATGTCACAATGCTTAAAGCCCACAACCCATTTTCTCTTTTGATTCACCCCCGTCCTCCCCCCCCCTCTCCGCTACACACCACACGAACAAACACAAAT